>PNEQ01084982.1:0-26385 GCA_003012365.1 Medauroidea extradentata
GTAGCGTACGAATTGGAAAGTTGATCAACTAAGTTTCGTACGTACTAGCACTACGCGAGGTTGTGAACGCTTGCACGCAACCTCGGTAGTTCTACTTTTACACGTACGCGCGTATGTAGCGTACGAATTGGAAAGTTGATCAACTAAGTTTCGTACGTACTAGCACTACGCGAGGTTGTGAACGCTTGCACGCAACCTCGGTAGTTCTACTTTTACACGTACGCTACGTGGTGGCTGTGAACTCATTAAAAGTAGCCGTAAGAACGTAAAACTAAATTTAGCTCCGGAGCCAATAACCTCACGGAGTGTGTTCCTGTGAGTCTATCACAGCATTCCGATACTGATGGTGACCACTTATTTCACTGAGTCTGTCCGTGTTCGTCAGCAAAAACCGAACCACATCTAGGGACCCCAGTATTTCGCGAAAAGAATTTTGTCCCGGTTTGTTTCACTGCCTTACGTGCACATCTGCAATTCTACTTCATGGTTATTGGCAGAGTGTCTGTGTGAAGAGCCGTATCTCATTTGACTGAGGCAATTACAATAACGTTCCAGCAACACCACAAGTCTGTGATTTGCCGGTAGAATACCTAGACTCGTAAGAGTTAAAATATCCAATCATTGACCACGAAGCAGACCTGCAGATGTGCACGTAAGGCACCGAAACAAAGTGGGGCGAAATTCTTTTCGCGAAAGAAAGAAAGGAAAAAAAAAGTTCCTACACATTAGTAATCGGTAGAGCTCACGAGTTTTGGTGAAAATAATTCTGCAACAATTTGTTTCAATGCCTTATGTGAACACCTGTTTCTCTGCTTAATGGTCAGTGATTGGAAGTTTTTAACTCTGGGCGTCTCGGGGTCCTACCTGCAAATCACGGACGTGTGGTGTCGCGGTAACATTGTTCTGATTGGTGCAGTCAAACGAGCCACGCCTCTGTCCTATTATATTCTGCCAATAACCACGAACCAGAGTTGCAGGTGTACACGTAAGGCATTGAAACAAGTTGTTGCAGAATTCTTTTCACCAAAAATCGTGGGCTCTAGTAATCGGTAATTGTTTTGTCATCGTCAGTGATAGGAGAGTATCGGAACGCTTGGCACCTACATACATTTAAATAAAAGAAAACTCGTTTGTGAATACGAATTTAATTACCAAACACAGTTTCCTAACTTATTTAAAAGCTTACATTCTTATAAGAATAATTACATTACACACAATTATCTGATATGACTATGAGAAAAATATATATTTAATTTGAATGTTATTTTTTAACGGCTACGTTGGAAAAACGTTCCCAAGAAATATTTTACTGTATATTAAATATAGTCTCATCCGCTTATGAATGATTTTAGCTACTTTATTAACAGTAAATCTGAACGAAAACTGGTGCCGCCACTATTACACTCGTGATAGTAATTATTTTTCCAACTTTAAATATGTTATATTTTTTAAGTACAAATATTAGAAACTGACTTAAGTTTAACCAGAATAATTTAACGCTTGAGTTTTGATAGTAAAAAAAAAAACTTCTCTTTACAACAGCATCACTGCGATACTGACGCTAGCAGTTTCGTTCCTTCATAAGGGGGTCAAATATAAAGTATTGAATAGTAGGGTAGTGACCAGACCTGTACTTTTAAGACCGTGGTCTTATGTGTCACCATTATTATTTGAATGTTTATAAAAGTTTCTAGCGGACATATTTTTTGAATCTCGCGCCAATGTCTGTTTTCACTGAAGCCACACACGCCCTCCCGAGTTCCAGTAGAATCAGTAGCCGTTGTAACCTCGCACGAGGAGTCAGCCGTGAACAATTCTCAGTGACCACCAGTGCTCTCCATCAATATCGGAACAATAACTGACATTACTGAAACCACTGACCTGTGAAATCAATGAGTATCGGAATGCGACCTAGGTCAGTGGATTCTAGCCTACCAGCAAACAGCGCGAAATCCACACGTCTCTGGACATTACTGAGCGTCGCTTCTGGTCCGTTCTTCATTTTCCGTGTTTCCCTACAGATCGGGTTGGCAACTAGCCAGTGACATTTATGAGCAACCATTTACAGAATTTTTTTCCCCTTGACGCTCGAGAAATTGTAAAAAACAACTGCGACTACACGACTTGCCAGCGGCATCTGCAAACAAATGTACGACTCCTGCCAGATGACGTCACGTCATAATCAATGAAGGCACATATAAAAGTCAACGCTTTAGTTAATGACTTGAGGTTGTTCCAAAGTACTTTATAAACACGTTTCATGTGTTAGATAATGCGTATTTGAAATTTTTAGAAATTGATTTGTTCAAATTAAACTCCCTAGAACATAACCTCAAAAAGGAAAGTATTACAATTAATGTGGTTATTTCTTAAGGCGCAGGATACTAGTAATGTCTTCAAGTACATGGAACCAATGAGATTGTTAATTAATGTAATTTTATCAGAAAAATAAAATACTTCGCTACAAAATATTGTTTCATTCACCCTCCAACATAGCTAAAAACGGTCTTTTCAGACGGCCGTTCTTCAAAATGTACTACCAGATGTATATGAAAGTCAGATAGGCACGTGCAGTGAACTCTGCTTCACAGTCTTAGACTTTCCATCAATGAAATTGTATGATTCCATATAACGAATGGATCGACTGGAATTTTGCACGCTAGTTTAGTTTCGTTGTGGCGCATTTGATACGCGCTTCAAGATTGTCCTTTTAGCTACGTTGCTTTTGAGCCAAAACCACTCAAGGTAGGCGGCCCCTTAGTACTGTTTGATACTCTGCGTCTGCGACAGTGGTGGAAGCCCTTTTTTCTTATTCATACGTTTCTATATTCGCAATATTTGAAAGTAAGCTGAATTTGACGATAATGTAGAACCCACTTTGGTCAAAATAAGGTGTTAAAGTATATGTTGTATACTTATTCAAATGTATAATAACTAAACTGGCTAACCGGTATAAAAAAATTATACAGTGAACATGTTGCAATAATAATATTTAATTTGGTGTATTAATTTGGGATATAGGCCTATAGTCTATTATATGTATATAAACCGTCATTGAATAACTGTATGAGTGTATGCTAACATCTGTTGTGATGTATGTAGTGAACATATTGTTAATACTATTGTATCCAACGCTATTTTAATGAACCCAATACTTAGGAGCACTTAGCTCATCATTTTGAGTCCACGGGGTGAATAAATAAAACATTGATCTCAGTTTTTTTTTCATGTTGCTAGCAACACTGTTCTTGTACGCTTGTGCTAGTGGCCTAAGATTCAGAAGACTGCACTCGTCATTAGGCGACACGTAATGGCGTGCGGCTATACGTCGCACCAGCGGAAACGAAAGTCCAAGTGCAGAGATAATTGCGTCACTTGCCAACGAGTCGTTAAGGTCCCCCCCCTCCTTCCTCCTCCCCCTCCTCCAAGGTCACACCGCTGCTTACAAACAATAATACTCGGCGCAGCAGCCTTGGCATAACCTAACGAGGAAGTGGGCTCTTGTATTGTGTACACTGGCAGTTAGTGCTTGACGCTACTGTCAACACTGTTCTAATGTCGGGGTCGAGAACAGTGTTGCCAGACTTAGTACTGGGGCATCGGATGGCGCACTCGCCTCCCATCAAGGCGCCTCCCGGATTTTCGTACGTGGCATGATAAGAGACAAACTGAGGTCAGTTTTGGGCCCAAGTGTGCCAAAAATTGTGAGCAAAGGTTTGTGGCCCTGAGTTTCGCAGGCTCGTGAATTGGTGGTTTTGACATGAAAGCCCAAGGCAATTGGCTACCACACCTGAGGGTTACCATCTCCTTTGCTTTCATTATTTACTTTCTCTTTTTCCTGGTTCTCTTCGTCCCTCATCTGGTTTTTGTGTTCTTGCCTCCTGCGATCAAAATACCCAGCATTGTTCCAACCCTGTCCTTGAAATATAACTGGAGTGAGTACACATTTCGATTGAAGCGAGAAACTTTAAGAGGAGTCTTCGCCGTGGGAACAGCGTAGCGATAAGAACCAGTGTCCCACGCTTGACGAGAAGCATATCGCCTCTATTCGCAGCGCGCCAAACTGACGTGCAAGGTTTCCGTTGTAGTCTTTTTCCTACGGGACTTTAAGCGTTGACCACAACATTTTATTTCTGAATAGTATGAAGTAAAGACCAACGCATGCCTCTCGATTTGCACTTTAAGAATTCGGGTAATATTTTCGGAGTTACATCAGTCTAAAAACCCCATTTTATGCCATTTTGAAAGGTCCGAAAATCATGTTTCTAACAAGTGTGCTGAATTTTCGAAAACATGTAAGCATAGTTTCAAGTCTGTGTTCTTATCGTAGATAAACATAATATGAATAAGTTAAGCGGTTTCGCGTAAAAAATAATACGCGTGACACGATGCAGCGCCGTCCATGCGCCAGTCGAGGACTCCTCTTAACTCTAGGTTAAGTCATGGTGCCCCAAACTTTCTAGAATGAGGTTGCGAGTATAAAGGACCTGGCAGAAATAATATTGCTGGTGGTGGTGCAGATGGCTGGTGGACTCTGACTGGCTGAAAACTAATGAATAAGGAAGTGCAGTTGGCAGTTGTTGATTGTAGTGTTGGTCACAAATGGCAGTCCGTATTGCAGGTAGGCCTACTAGTAGTAAACAAAAGCGCAGGTTTAGCAGTTCAGGTTTTCAAAAGTTGAATTCATCGCGTACAGTTTTGTGAACCCAACAATGTCCCCAACAAATGCCCAAACATTATCATCTTTTAGCCTACTTTACGAAGGAAAAAGTAGGTTTATGCAGGGGCGTCAAATGCCTTGCCAACGCCAAATGTAGTAGAAGTGAAGTGAAGTGATTTTGGTCGGCGCTTAACATCGAGGTCTTTAGCGCTGGCACAGAATATTTAGGCATACAGAAGTGAAACAGCAGATAGGACAGCGAACTCAGTCACACACGCCAGCAAAATGGCTTCCCTGGCCAGGAAGATGGCGGAGACACCTACCGCCAATCAGCGTAAGGCGGCTACCCTGCTAGCCGGCAGCCAGGCCAATAGGAAACCTGCCGTAACATGCAGGAGACAAACATACACGGGGCTGATATCAGCAACCTCGGGCAGCCAATAAGCGGCCAAGTTCGCCCGTATCAAACGAGCCGCCACGTCATTTCACGTCTGTTTTACTATTTAGTCTGTGGCGCTGGTGAGGGGTGATATGTGAGTATGGAGCAGCGCCGGAATGAAAGGGCGGGGGAAACTGGAGATCCCCGAGAAAACCCGCCGACCAGCGGCATCGTCCGGCACGATTCCCACATGCGAAAACCCGGGGACCGATCACGCCGGGAATCGAACCCGGATCGCCTTGGTGGGAGGCGAGGGGTCTGACCCCTCGACCACCGCGTTCCCTCGAATATAGTTGAGACTGCCTAACTGTAAAAAATTTTTATAAATGTTTATCTGCCCCTATTCTGGTTTATGTGTATATATACATACATTCACTCACAAAAACACACACGCACATACACACACTAGGGTGATCAGGTGAGAGACTATGACAGTGAATACAAGTTTTTTTTATTAATTTTTTATGATTGTGTACATGTGTCGATCATTCTTACTACTACCGCAGCTTGTAAGTGTAACATTCAGGTTTCTCCTGGTATTTAAATTAATTGAGTTGTGTGCATTGCGCTCCAAAATGTATGTTAACTGTTTTTTTTGTAAATATGTTCACTTAATTTTTTTTCTAAGAAAGAAAATCGCTATTTTAACCAGATATATAATAAGCATACTTTAGGAATGAGAAATGCTTAAATAACCCTTTTTTTTTTACCTTGGAACCCCAAAATTTGCCGGAGATGCGATGTCGTTACCGTCGAGTGAAAAGCTGAACATTATCGATTCACTGTCTCGTCGCATCAAACGCTGGGGATTACATCCGGTGTATAGCCTTCTTAAGCGCTTAAAATGTATTTGTCGCCGATTACAAAACTATCCAGGAATCTAATGAGATTATAAACCACAAAGTTTGCAGTCGGAGTTAAGTAGAAAGTAAAAAAACCCAGAGTAGAACATCCTACGCAAGCAGAAGGTCTGAAATACACGCTCGAAAAAAGTATGTTACCGGTACATGGTAAATTATGGACAAAAACCAAGAGCCCAGGGAAAAAATATTTTTTTTTACGCGGTTTTGTTACACACAGTTAATTTTGACCTTGAATATCTCGTAACTCCGTCCAGGCAGAGAGCCCATAAAAGAGGGGGGGGGCAGGGGGCCTGAGCCCCCCCCCCCTTAACAAATGTCCCTCAATGTGTTTAGTTTTGTTTTCTAATAAAATGTATAGCAAACTATTTGCAGTTTGATAAGTTTCACATTCAACGTGGTTTCATATGTCGAAATATGCCAGTAGCTACAATTTTATACACATAGGCCCTACTATATCCGTTCCTGTTGACATAAACATATATTGCGAACTTACGCCCCCCCCCATTTTTTTTTTTTTTTTTTTTCAATCTATATGATGGGCGCCCTTGGTAATGGATATGGGTAGGCCTAAGGTGTTTGATATTTCAATTGTAGCATGGTCATTACTAGGATGCAAAAACACGAACGCGACCCAAAACTCGTACACACTTCTTCGAATGTTAACTTATCAACAAGACGCAGTGACCGGACCGTGCTTCCGTTTCTCAGCCTTCGCGCGGCGTCATGACGCACAAATGGAGTCAGAAAAGTTCACAGGGGTGTACAGTCGCTCAAGAAATGGGTGCCTCAATAGGGCGACCGACATCAATGACGGAAATATAATGGGATCAGGGGTGGATCCAGAAAAAAAAGGAGGGGGGGGGGGGCGCTAAGGAGAGAATTAAACAGGATGTGGACTGTTTTCCCTCCCAATAAAAAAAAACCCACAATGACTTAAAATTGACTTGTGAATGTTTTAAAATTTAAATGAAAGATGATCAGAAATATAAAAAAAAATAGATTTATTTCAATTAATTAATGGAGGGTTTCCTAAAATTATGACTTTATAATAACACAGTGCATGCCCAACCTCTATTTAATTCTACACCTGCATATGCAAAACAAAAACATTTCCAGATCTGCCTTTGAAAGAGAATCGTCAGGGTGTGCAGGATGGGTGGAGACCAGCAAAGAATGTGCCACGACCTCCTATTCATACTAGGTACTGTTGTGGTATTATTTTCTTTAAATCTTTAAAGGGAGCAAATATTAAACAATCACAGATATATTAAAAATAATTACCATGTTGCCTAATTTTTCATGACTAAAAACTGCTTAATTTTGGCTAACAACCAACTAACTAAAATTCTATAAGTTTTTATTATGAAAAAATTAGGCTATGTAGTAAACACCATTTTTCAACACACCTGCGTGACAGTTGCACACAATAATCCCTTAAAGGATTTAAAAAATTATGTTTAGTAAAACAGTTCAAGTAGAAGCCAGCTGTTTTACGACATCACAGGAAAAAATATCCCAAAGTTGTTCGCAACTTTACGCAGGATCACCATGAATGGGCTCAAAGACCAGGGTGAATGCCTGAGAGATATGCCTGTCGCGAGGGTAGCCCTGAGAAATGAGAATGAGGTGAGATGAGATGGGTGTGTATTAGCGGGAGAATGCAAGAGAGAGGAGAAACTGTAGATCACAAATGGCAGCACCCACCACATTTCCCACACATGAGAATTAAGGATATACCTGCTGGGAATCAAACCTCGTATGACGAAGTGAAAGGTAAAGTGGTCCCATTTGAAATGATAAAACTGTTTAGTATCGCAAATGAAATTACTTTAAAATTACACTCCCAATATTACAGCTAGAGGAACTACACATAGGCCAGTAATGACAATATTACAAATGAGATGCACAAATAAAAAACACAACAAACAAAAATGTTCAACTATTGGATTAGTCTCATTTACTTCTCTCCAATAATTACCACATGTGTTCCCATAGCTTCGCAAAACAATACATCAAAGGCAGCGGCGTCATTTTAGGTTTTTCTATGGGGGGCAAGATTTTGTTTTCCGGCGACAATGACCTTGTTGCATCTTTTTTTATTAATTAAGCATGTATGAATTAGATGCTTTAATAATAAAACTTCAGTTTTATGTGTTTAAGTTACCATCATTTAAATTTAAAAATACACAAATATATTTATACACATAAAATTCTAAATCCAGGGGGGAAGGGTCATTTTCACTCCCCTGTGGCCCCAAATGACACCCCTGATCAAAGGGTGTATCTTGAAAAGTATTTGTGTTAAAACACACAACAATAAAATTGTCATAACTGGCAACACTTATTTGTGCTTATTCTATAATTTTCTACTGTTAACTTATCTGTATAAAAAGTGAAACATTTTAAGTTTCTGCAATTTTTGTAACACTTAAAAAAAATTTTATTTTGCATATAGTTACCAGCTGACTTGAAATATGCATCTCGCCCACCCCCACCCACTCTAACAGCAGGGATTAGTGGTGCATGGAGCAATGTGGCATCAGCGAGAAGCAGTTTATGCCATGCAGAAGCACTACTGGAGTAAGAGGTATATGATTCATCTTTAATACTGCTGCTGAGGACAAGAGTGAGGGAAGATGAATAGTTTATAACGAAAATATTAGGATTTTTGAATATGAACTGACAGTAACGTAAAAATCATAATGTAAACACTGATTGATCTACAAAGAATTAAATTTTTGTATTTAACAGTGAACAATTTTGTAACTAAATTAGGAAACTAAGTTATGTATTTTTATTCAATAACTGGCATGTTTTCGCTTAGTGGTGAATTTATATGAATAAGTCACAAATAAAAAAACTGAAGTTTGCCTACCATGCAAGTAACTTAACTTAATCTGTATAAAACTGAATTAAAAAACTGGACCCAAATGTTAACCTTCTGCACCAGTGAACAAAAAATTAAAATATAACTTAAACCCACTCAAGTCACATCACAAGGTATTCTCAAATCATGGCACACTTCATAATTGTAGACAATATTGTATGGGGAGGGTACCCGACAGCAGAGTATCGGACCCCTAGTGCAACTTGCAGGTAGAACCCCAAGACATGTCAAGAGAGTTAAAACATCGAATCATTGACTACGAGGCTGGACTACAGATGCGTACATAAGGCACAGAAACAAACTGGGGCAAAATTCTCATGGCCCTAGTCATAGCCTCTTTTGTGACCCCCCCTTCCCCTCCTCCTCTATATCTTGAGCTCTTAAAGAGCTTTGAGTGCCTGCCTGCTCGTTGTTTTTATGCTCTTTGAAAGATTTGTGCAATAGGAGTGCATGACAGGATTTAGTTTTCTGGACATACTTCTTTATTTTTATTTATTTATTTATTTATTACTTAGCCTGCTTGATTCAGCTTTCGAACGTTGCGTTCAGTGAATGTGAGGTTCGTCATTTTGTTGAACATGGATGCCTGTAATCAACTACATGTCCTAAAGATGACATGAAATGAAGGCCTACAAAGAAGTAACACAATGAGAACAACAGAGAAATCGGGAGATTCCTAAGAAAACCCACTGGACATTGGCAATGTCCGACATGTTTTCCACATTCAAAAAATCTGGCACCGAACCTGTCGAGGACCACACCCAGATTGCCTTGGTAGGAGGCAAGAGGTTCAACCTTTCAGCCGCAGCCACCTCATTAGAGACAGTAATTTAGTTATTCACAAATTTTCTGTTCAAAATTTAAATCTAATGGTTCTAATTCCCTTTTTTATGAAAAAGGCTCTTCACTGAAAGACTGAGGTCCTTAAAAAATTGAAAACCTCTGAGTCAGTAACACTTTTATAAGTGCATTACTATTAAATCTGCTGCATCCACACAGAAAATGTCAAGAGTTAAAAAACATGTATGCTGTTAAATACATCAAAGACAGAATTAGTGTAAATTACAAACATTATTACAAAAAAAATATGTGTGTGTGTGTGTGTATGTATATGTATGTATATATATATATATATATATATATATATATATATATATATATATATATATATATATATATATATAGAGAGAGAGAGAGAGAGAGAGAGAGAGAGAGAGAGAGAGAGAGAGAGAGAGAGAGAACTAGTTTGAACACATGGGGAATAACTTGAAGGTACATACATAATAGCAACACTTGAATGTTCACTAGGCATGTCATACATTTACAACACAAAAATTACAATTTTGTATTGTGATGTTGATGTCTTGTCAAAGATAACTAAAGAAAATATAAAAACATCAATAAGCATACTATGCGTTTTTTTTATTCTCTTTAGCTTTCATTGGTAGACATTTACATTGCTATGCAGTATGTTAAAAAATTAAATCCTGTAATTAATGAGGAATTCATGTCAATCAGTAAACACCATAAGTAGTACAATTTTCACGAAGTAACACTTTTTTTGGTTATGTATGTTTTGTACATTTAGCTAGCTGTCAGAGTCACAATTTTGACGTTTATGTGTTACCTTCGAAAAACATGTAATTGATGAAAATTTGTAGGTAAAATTTGTGCATCATTGGCAATTTGAATACATGTCTATGATATATCTACTCCTCCATGAACATTTTTTTTTCGCCTGTTTATATTATAACCAATTTTAAAATGTGATGTACTATCTGTGTATTGATTTTGTTAAATTGTTTACTGCATTTGCCAATTAATGTCTTTAAACTTTGGTATGTAGTTTTTTTTCTGTCACATATTTTGTTTGATAAATTCAGTTTTTCTTATAATTGCTATTCAAGAACATCAGAATTGTGGCTCTGATATATATATACATACACACACATATTTTTTTTGTAATAGTGTTTGTAATTTACACTAATTCTGTCTTTGATGTATTTAACAGCATACATGTTATGTTCAACAAAATGACGAACCTCACAGTCACTGAACGCAACGTTCGAAAGCTGAATCAAGCAGGCTAAGTAATAAATAAATAAATAAATAAAAATAAAGAAGTATGTCCAGAAAACTAAATCCTGTCATGCACTCCCATTGCACAAATCTTTCAAAGATCATAAAAACAACGAGCTGGCAGGCACTCAAAGCTCTTTAAGAGCTCAAGATATGGAGGAGGAGGGGAAGGGGGGGACACAAAAGAGGCTATGGCTAGGGCCATGAGAATTTTGCCCCAGTTTGTTTATGTGCCTTATGTACGCATCTGTAGTCCTGCCTCGTAGTCAATGATTCGATGTTTTAACTCTCTTGACATGTCTTGGGGTTCTACCTGCAAGTCACCGACGTCTACTGTTGTTAACATTTTTGTGATTGGTACAGTCAAATGAGAGACACTTCAACAAGACATGCTGCCTATAACCATGAAGCAGAACTGCAGAAGTGCTTGTAAAGTGTTAATACAAAGTGGGGCGAAATTCGTTTCGCAAAAAGTTCATGGCCCCAGCTATGACAAATCAGTACAATAAAGATGTCTGTAGGCTTTTGTGGCTGCTGGCATAACCGCTACCTCAGATTTGGAAGATTATAACACATTTTTACATGTCAAAGCTTTGTAGCAATTGTGGTTATGTAAACATGTTATGTATGTGTAAAATGTAACTGATCTTGTTTGAGAAATTGTACGACAGAACTTATATCCCTTTAGCAATATGCTATGGGATCAAATTGTGTATAATGAAATAAATAAATAAAAACCACAACACTGATTTAATCTGCTACAGTGCAAAGCATAACAAATTACCACTGTCAAACAGTTTAAACTTTGACTGAACACAAAAGTTGTAAAAATATTTACTATATTTTAACAGAACCGATTTAATACATGATGGTTAATTGACCAAAATTATTAAATGATATATGTACAACTCTTCCTTGAACAGCCTTCGCCAATAGACATTTACACTGAACTATTCTTTTCTTTGTTTGAGTGGTACGTACACGTCTGCTTTTCTTTTTATTTCCGATATACTTTTCAAATTTACAAAGCAAATTATTAATCACAATTTTGTTTATGATTTTCAACTTAGAAAGTAATATTGCCTATCAACTACTAGCATAGTTTGAAAGTTATTTAATTCTAACATATCCTATTGCTACTGAAATTTAAACAAAAAAAAACAAAAACATTTTTTGCATTAAACTGGTTAAATAGCACATACGTGCACTGTGTACCTAAGGAAGTCATTTCGTCATACAGTGGTGAATTCCTCATTGCAGCAATAAGAAACAGAAGACATTTTTTTCCTGTTGTTTAGGAAATATTTAAAAACACAAATCCTGGCTACGCCACTACGCTAATTGTAACTTCCGAGTAGAATTTGTTGAAAGGTTTTCAGCTCCCAAACAGTCTTACAAAAATTATTTTAATTGTACAGTATGTCTTGTTGTTTCAAATATTTACTTAATAGAGCTAGGATACTTATTGTAAGAACTGTTTTGAAAGCACAGTAAACACAATTTACTCAACACTTAACATTTGACACATAGCTGGTATCAGTTTACTCACGTAAAAGCTCATTCATTAGGACCATGCAATTGCAATTGCTAGTTAAGTTTGTTGTTATACACATGCACAGTAAAATTAGCAGTTTTGAAAAGCATCTTGTCAAGATTAATTAAATACTTATTGACCTCAGATTTTAAGTGTGCTGTAAAGTCTGTACAATTTGGTAAAAAGAATAAAATTATTAACTGGGCTTCAATTCTAAAGTGCTACTTTAAGTTACACAAACTGTCTATACAAATATTACAAATTTTCAGTAAAAGTGTAGTATTTCCGAGGTTTAGAATTAGTCTTCTGTTGACCACGTACATTTTCATTGGCATATTCATTATCATGTACAATAAAGTTTTAATAATAAAAAATAAACAATTCTCAAGTCTCCTTGATCACTCAAACAAAGAAAAGAATAGTTCAGTGTAAATGTCTATTGGCGAAGGCTGTTCAAGGAAGAGTTGTACATATATCATTTAATAATTTTGGTCAATTAACCATCATGTATTAAATCGGTTCTGTTAAAATATAGTAAATATTTTTACAACTTTTGTGATCTATTTGCGATGATACGTTGATTATGAGCTAACCATATTGACACTGATGCAATGTTTTGCCCATGCATTCTCTCTCACACTGATTTGCAAATGTGCATGTTGCAATGAATCATGCAATTAAGTAACGTAGTTAAGTAGGCGTATGTCAGCAGATATTTTATTATCTGATGTTATTGAAATTATCAGTTACTTCAATGGTGTTTTGTGTGTACCAATCAAGGTCTCAACTTTGATCAGCTGTGATCAAGGAGACTTGAGAATTGTTTATTTTTTATTATTAAAACTTTATTGTACATGATAATGAATATGCCAATGAAAATGTACGTGGTCAACAGAAGACTAATTCTAAACCTCGGAAATACTGCACTTTTACTGAAAATTTGTAATATTTGTATAGACAGTTTGTGTAACTTAAAGTAGCACTTTTGAATTGAAGCCCAGTTAATAATTTTATTCTTTTTACCAAATTGTACAGACTTTACAGCACACTTAAAATCTGAGGTCAATAAGTATTTAATTAATCTTGACAAGATGCTTTTCAAAAACTGCTAATTTTACTGTGCATGTGTATAACAACAAACTTAACTAGCAATTGCAATTGCATGGTCCTAATGAATGAGCTTTTACGTGAGTAAACTGATACCAGCTATGTGTCAAATGTTAAGTGTTGAGTAAATTGTGTTTACTGTGCTTTCAAAACAGTTCTTAAAATAAGTATCCTAGCTCTATTAAGTAAATATTTGAAACAACAAGACATACTGTACAATTAAAATAATTTTTGTAAGACTGTTTGGGAGCTGAAAACCTTTCAACAAATTCTACTCGGAAGTTACAATTAGCGTAGTGGCGTAGCCAGGATTTGTGTAAAATGAGGGGGGGGGGGGGAGGTTAAACCTGAGAATAATATAATTAACACCAACCACCCCTTTGAAGCGGAGGGTCCACTTTCCCCCCCCCCAAAATTTGGATTTAAAGGTGTATTATAGTGCTATTGTAGCAGTTTTTCTATGCGAAACATTGAATATTACACTGACCAAAATATTTTTAACCTTCATATTATTTTTAAAAATATTTTGTAGCCTTGATAAGTGCATACCTGGTTGATGCACAGCACCATCTAAATATCCGTTGGCAGAACAACTAGGCTAAGTTATAATCTGTCCAATTGCTAACAGAATCCCATTAGAGCCTTGTTCCAGGGGATTCAGTTGTATTTATCTATAAACTTGCTGTGATATCACACTATATGGCTAAATAAATGGTTGATTTTTTTTGTTTTTGAGCTTAATTGTACCCATCCGCTACATATTAAGACACTTAGAATGCAACATATAGTAGTGATGAAAGACATATTTATTGGTTATTTTTCTTCTCGAGGAATCCTTCAATATGAAGTGTTCAGTTAATCGTACATAGGTCAATTACAAGTTAGTGTGTATGCACTTGTGTATAGGTCATTCGGAATAAAGTGAGCACTAAAATTTTAACTTCTGAATAATATCACTAGCCGTTACTTCATATAATTTAACATTAACTCTAGTTGCCTTACTGCTCCTATGGTTGGCAGCGAATTTACGAAAAATAGTTCCGTGCGTTTTCCTATTTAAATACAATACAGAATCAAAATCAACCGAAATAGACGTAATTGTATTTTATATTATTAATAAACTTTTTTTTTACTACACTGTATTGATTCATACCGACTGTACAATTTATCTGACACGCGCAAACATTAAGTGACGTGGCCAGAGAGGTTAGACATGTCCCGTGATTAGCCGTTACGCGCGGAAAGATACGAAATGACTGGAAATAAAACTTAAGCAGGGCTACTTCGAGTGCTCACTTTATCCTGAATCGCCTATAATATGTACTGTTATGTGAAGTCTGCCTCAAAGACTGGCTAGATTTTGTGACCTTCATTAGTAAAATTTATCCAGCAAAATTAACAAACTTTCAAGTAGGTATAATAATGGAAGAACTAACTTAGTAACTATAATATTAGAATATCTGTAGACATGATTTAGTTACACAATAATAATGCCCTTATAATTTAATTGCAAGTACTAGGCCCTACAAGTGTATTAGTATTTGATAGAATTTGATTTGAGCTCTCACTGAAATGAACCCATCCCCAAAATTAAGTGCAGTGTCAGTGCACAATAGACAGAGCTTCCAACCAACCTTGCATCCTTTGCAGTTTCCAATATGTAAACAAGCACACACCTGTTACACCCACTTGTTACTAAAAATCATCTAAACTTATGTCTTGTCAACACAAGACTCTTGGTATAATCCCAAAAAAATCTTCACATATAATTATGTAACTTCTAAAGTTTGTTTCCAGTAAATGGAACATATTTCTTAATTAAACCTAAATACACTGTGTAGTTGGATAGTGCTTAAGCCACTTGTCGCAGAGAGGAAACTGTTGTACACAGCACTGCCAACACCACTGCCAAAAACTAGAATTCACATGCGAGACAAGACTATATCAATGAGCAATACTCGGCCATCATTGTGTGTATTTATTACCCCTAATAAAAAATAATAACATTTTTTCAACATTCTAGCCATTTCCAGTGCAGGCTATTGTTTTGGTTCCTGAAAAATAAATGCAACCAACCATGCAAAATAAAAAATTTCAAATACTGTGTATTATTCACAATGAAACTTTTCTAATAAACTTGTCTACCTTTAAGTACGTACACTGCATGGACCATAATTATTGAGAATAAACACAGTTAAGTTCACACAAAACATACAGGTAATCCAAAACAAGGTAATAAATCACTATGAAGAACTGAATAAAACTTACCAAATTATAAATTTTAAGTATCAATTTATTTCAAAAATAAACAATTCATAAAAAAGGCATTTCGGATAAAATCCGAGATCACATTCAAAATTAACACAATACAGTGTGCAGGTCTAAAAATATACCTACACAGTACAATCAAATAGAAAGACGTATTCAACACCTCAGCATGAATTTATCCTTCGAGAAAATTCATTGCTGTAGATGTCTGCCCTCTGCTACAATTGACACAGCACAAAATAAAATTTTGAAAAGAAAAATGTTGTTTATGCCTTTCAAAGCAGCTTTAAAATTTCTTGCACAGCACAAAAAAAAAACCTCACAGGAATGTTAAACAAATTCACATCAAATTTAAAATGTCTGGTTAAACTATTGTTTTGCAAGGTAAAAGACATCCACTGCAAATTCAAATGTTGGTTAAGCATGGCACAAAATTAATTAAGGCACAGAAAATTCACAGACTACAGAAATAGGCAGGTTATCTCGTTTTTTTTATTACGTCAATTGTAGGCAGCTATATGTTTTAAGCATAAAAAAACAATAAAAACCTGCCAGAATGTTGTTCAGCAGAGACTTATCCACATACTTTTTCTCACAGATTCACAAAACACAATAGAACTGAAACAGCCCGACAAATAGTCATTTACACATAAAAATAGAAAATATACAAACGGGCTAGAACACGAATTGTAAACGTAAGTTTGTGACTAGACACTATACTTGCCAAATTGTTTTTACATTGAGATGTGCAGCTGCCCTTCAACACGGGAACTCATGCCTCAATGCTCAAAAATAAAGGCTATGATAGTAAAAACAGAATAGTATTTATTCTGTGTCAAAATGTAATGTATATAATCTGAAACATAATTTTATAATTTCACGCACTGTAATTGGTGTAGTAGATTCACCAAGCATAACATGTAAAGAAACCACACAGTAATTTTTTAAAACTACAGCACAGTATGAAATATAACAGTAATTATGTATACGAATTCGAACTGAAAATGGTAAAATTCAATTTTAAGAAAACAACAGTTGCTCATACTGCTAACGGTCACGTGAGGCAACATTTGCAAGCAAAAGTCGGGGCAGCCGCCTACGTGTTACGAGACAGCTGATGTGTAGCCTCGCACCAAGGCTCCATTTACACAAACTGATAGGCCTATCAGAGAGATTACGTAGAATTGAAAGTTTTTTTCCCTTATACTGTTATACACATTATCGTCTATGGTATAAAACACTTTCAATGCCATACTGTGCGTTGAAAAATACTTTATAGGCCTACCTGCTTTGGTGAGTTGAGCAAAAGGTACCACTTGTGGCGGAAAACATTAAGCACAAAAGTAGCGCGAGTGGTTTAAAAAAGACCCCACTTCACATAGTTCATAGTTAACGTGTAGAAAATAATCACTATCTACGTCCATTCAATAAAAATCACGTGTCTGGTAAAAAAAATCGCAAACGCTCAAAAACGAGGTAATAATGATCGCAACTGGTCTTTTTTTCAAAGTCAGTAATGCTGGGATATCAAAAGGCTCGGTATCTCACAGCCGTTTTGCACGTGCTCCATCACCTGTTCTTTGAGTTGGCACACCTGGTCCTTCAGTTTATGCACCACAGTACCGAGTTCAGAGTTCTCACCCTTCAGCAGCTTGACTTTATCTTCGAGCCGCGATATCCGCTCCAGCTTCCGTCGGCGGCACTTTGAGGCTGCGATCCTGTTCCTCTGTCGCTTCCTCTCCAGCTTGATCTTCTCCTGGCACTCCATGTTGATGGGCGAGAGGGGCGGGGTGGAACCGAGGCTGGGCACCGTCTGCGGCTCGTCCTTCACGATGACGCCGTCCGGCGGCGAGAACGCCCCCAGCAGCGGGAAAGACGCTTGCCCCAGCGACACGCCGCCGTGGGACTCTAGCGTCGTGTAGGTTCCCGGCGGCCCGTCCATCGTCTGCAAACTGCTGGAACAGCCGCTCATCTGGCTCGAGTCGCTCGTGTGCATCTCGTGGAGGGCGTCCTCGAAGCCACGGGCGTACAGCTCCTGCTCCTCCGTGACGGTGCGCGGGAACATGATCGGGGTTGTGGGCGTCGGCGTCAGCCCCGTCTGCTGGCCCAGGATGATGCGCTCCAGGTCGGGCGAACCCAGCTTCAGCATCTTGAGGTCGGGGGAGGACAGCACCGGGGCCGCCGTCAGGGCCGGCCCGAACTTGGGTCGCTTGACCGCCGCACGGGAGTTGAGGTCCAGCGTCATGCTGCGCTTCAGCTGGCTCATGTCGCCGTTCAGTCTCTGCAGGTACAGCTGGTCGTCGTAGAACGTGGGCTCCATCTTGATCGGAGCACCCACCATGCGCTTGGCTGCTACTCGCTGTGGGGACGCCACGCTGGCGACACTAGCTCGCGGTACACAGGTCACGACGCGCGCCGAACACAACAATGAGTCACGTTCGCATTTCGCAATCGATACGCCAGTGCGACCACACCATGCCCACTCGCCACGGCACAGGCTACACACTCCTCGCCGGACGCGAACTAAATGTTTTGTGTTTGAAAAGCTCGCAGTGTAGAGCTTATATTCTGTGACTCACGAAAGATATTTTTAAACATGACATCAGAAACTCGCACTGCTATTGGCCGGTGATGACCGCATTCGGTTTCCACAAAGCACCTCATTGGACAAGCTCTGAGAATGTCGTCACGGCCCGGCCTACACCAACTGCGCATGCGCTCTCCCCTTCTCCTTCCACTCTCCTGTGTAGCCAGTTTACGGCTCCAAGGTTATCATGCGTACCATATTTATGGTACGGGTATCGTACACTGCTCCTATAATCCATTAAATTTTCTTAATTTTTATTAATGTTAAAACAAAGTCAAAGTAAGTTACAAGAATATAAAGTTCACGCTAAAAATCGTGTACTTTGAAATAAAACGAGTACGTTGCTACATATTCAAGAAATGTTTGTGTAGATTTTATTTTCAAAAATATTTTAAATTTTAAAATTTACTTAATAATTTACAGTCAGGACATGGGCCATGTTTACTATCACCATACAAAAAAAGGTATTTCCAATTCCAAAACTTAAAACGAGTTTGTTCGATTAATTGCAAATAACAAAACTAGAAGTGTATACGGAAACGTGGCGTGCCACACCTACACGATGTGGCGTCACAACCATGACGTAGACAGATAGTCCAAACTAGCGACGCTAAAACTAACACAGGACACGAAATTGATGTGAAATAAAGTTTCCAATCATTCAGGTAAAAAGACAATTTAAAAATCGCGCACACAAGCTCCGTATTGTAGAAATGTCTTTGAAAATTATACTGAGAAAGCTTTTTTGACGTCGTTAGTACAAGGTTGTTTATATTTTATGCACTTGATGACAAGTGTCGTGTGTTGGTGTTGAGCCCTTTCAGGAAGAAAGTTTAGGCATCGCGTAACATAAAAGCACAACGCCTTGGCGTATCAAATTAGCCTTGCTTTAAACTATCAACTTATTTTGATAAGAAATATTCGTAAAACAAGTAGAAATTTTCTAACTAAAATTATTTGTGTAGGCTTACACCACGGTCGTAGAAGAACGCTTACACTAATGGGCTCTGCACAATAGCACGACGTGATGGAGCGAAAGACATTACAAATTAACACAAAGCATCGTCACCAGTGTAGTTCTTCGCAATATCGCGACGCGATGCGATGCAGCTGTGAGCTGGCGGAAGAAAAGTTGACATTGCCTGCCATCTGTGAAGTGGCATGTGAACCACGAAAGGCACTTAGAAAATTCACTCATAGAAGTAGGATTAGTTATTTCAGTGTCGTGATTAGGTTTTGTCGATCACCTTGATTCGATGAATGCCCGCTATTCAGTGTTTTAATACGGCAGGAATAAGCAAATAGCCTTTATGTTGTCTACATGATAAATATTTTGCTAAATGCTACGTCCGCAGTACATTTTTATACGTTATTTATTTATATTAAAATATATAAGTTCTTGACCCGTCAACAGTTGAAATTTCGAACACCTTAAACTTGAAATTTTGGTTGACTTAAAATAGCCTCGTGAATTTTCATAAGCGCCTTTAAGCAAAATTTGTGGCGGGATGTCAAATTATGTTTACTGTGAGGCAGGTAGAAACATATAAGTAGCCAGCCAGACAAATATTCCATTTAACATTGTTTACAAACAACATAATAGCAACAATAGTTACTCATAATTTTAGAAAGCTCGTACTGTAATTTATAATAGTGCATACAGTACAAGATGTTCACTGTGCGTTCAAATTTGTCCTATAGGCCCACAAATGTGATGTTGAAATCAGAGGCTGATATAATTTGTGTAGCAAATGCCAAGATACTATGTCTATAAAAATGGTGATCAGTACACTGCCTCTAAAAATTAATATTAATTTGTCATAAATGACTTCGTACCTAAAAGGCATGAACTGGTAACTTAAAAAAATAAAATTAGGTTACCTACGCCTGAAATTGTCTTTCAAGATCAAATGAGACTTCTTAAATTTTGTTTTAGGAAATTGAAGCCACAACAGATTTTTATAGATTTGTTGGAAGTGCTTTCAGCAATTCCATCATGAATTTGTTCTTTCCTCCCACGAATTGGGTGGGCAGGTAGATACTTTTCTTTTAGGGGGGGGGGGGGGGGCTATCTGCAAAATTTTAATTGTTTTAATAATTGTTACACTTGTATAAGACTGTTTTATAGACAAACAATGTACCGTAATTATTTTTTACAGTATTACAAATTTTCTAGCTTTTAAAGTTTTTGTATAGTGATATTTCAAAGCCAAAATTTGCATAAAACTGTTTTATACAAGAAACTAAAATCAACTGACTTACAGAAATGAAATACTTCTCACTGAAGAATAGTGTTCTGAGCTATGTCCAGACACGAATAAAAATCCTCACTGAATGTTTTTTGTATGTTTGAAAAGTTGTTGAGACTGAAATGAAAATTTCTCAATTTTCTATAATTTCTTTAAAATATAAAAAAATTTAATGTAGTGTTTTTATATGTGTCCAGACATAGCCCATGGCACTTTCTTTCAGTGTGAATTATTTCATTTCTAATTGGATGTATGCAAAATGGAACCGAGATATTCAAGGTGGGAAGTCTACTGTGTGTATCTAAACCTTGCATAAACCATTATTCTGGGCTACTTTTAATCCTTCAAATATTAGGACTTTATGCTTACCCATCTTCTAGAACATACTTTGGACCTTCTACTTGGTGTAACTATCTCAAAATAAATTACTTTGAGAGTTGTTTCCATTTTGCATAACTGCATCCAATTACAAGCCCAGCAAAAAAAATAGGCCACTAAGCTACCTAATTACAATAAAATTCAACAGAAGTACACAATTAGGTAATTACAGAATTTTATTTGAAGATACCTACACAGAAACATCGACAGACGAAACACATTTTTGCTTGGCCGCAACATTTTACTGGCTGAGTCACAGTCAACTCGTATGACTGCAGATAATTGAAGTACATGGGAGTACTTGTTAAGAGGGCTATGTACGCGGCATATGTATGGTGTTGCAGCTTATCACACATATGATTTTTTACGCAAAACCACATAAATGATTCCTATTGAGGTTATCTACAAACAGAAAACAAACTTGTAAGTTCACTTCGGTAATTTTAAATATTCAACACACTGATTAGAAACATGATTTTGGTATCCCTCAAAATGACTAAAAACGGCTGCAACTCCTGAAACTTCAAATGAATTCTTAAATTGCAAAATGAGATGTGAGCACTGGCCTTTACTTGATACTATCCAAAAATCTACTTTTAGTGCCACCACTTTGATGTCTCATCGGGAAAAAAACAACAAAGAAATCATGGCACGCCAATTTGACACATTGTGATTAGAGTCAGTATGTTCCTCGTTAAGCATGGTACTCTGGCTCTCATCGCTCCGCTGTTACCACATATCAAATGTGGAAATTTGAAACTGGTATACAATACTCTTAAGCGAGTGGCCTGCGGTGACAAAATTCCTTGACCCGATGGTTTAAGCCAAGATAAATACACTACGTTAAATTAACTTCAGATTTATGCTACCAACATAACAATGTGGGAACTTTGTTTTCTGTGTTAAAAAATTTTTCTTCCCTGCAAATGAAAGTACAAACTAGGAAAAGGGGTTATAGTACGGCATACATATTAATAACATATCAACCATGTTAATAAAAATTTTGTAATACGTACTTACACCTCATACAGTAAAATCTCGTTATAACAAACATGAAAAAACAAGAAAATTATGTACTTTATACTGAAAGTTCTTTAAACTGAACACATTTTACATTATTTTAGTTCTAGAGGGGTATTTTAATTTATACCTTAAAGTGAGAAATTCTTTATACTGAAACTTCACTATATTAGGACAAACTCGTCTCTATAGCAAATATGACAGCACGTTGCATTCAACTCTAGCATTGCAGACTTTCTGAGACCTGAGCTGAACACATTGTCTAGCATCATTAATCCCGTCATGAACAGTTCAATTTCCAACATATCATCTACGATGTACCACGCGAGATGGCCCAACAGTAATACTGTATATTGGCCTCACGTTTCGGTTTTTATCTCCAGATTTTGTTTTTCCATGGTGAAATTGCTCCAGGCAAATAATAGGATGGGTCCTTAACACGAGTCATATCCAACTCCTCTACCACTTCACGTCCTTATGTTAAGTCGTGTGTAACCATCTCCCGCGATTTCACTGTCGACGAGACTTAAAGCCTATTTACAATTAAAATTAATCCACCATAACCTGACAGTATTGTGAGTAGAAGTGAATCACAGCTTGTTGCTTTGACTTTCCCCTCACGTAAGTTGTTGGTTATGGCTCACTGCAGAGTTTTTCTCTTGGGAACTAGTTTTGTAGGACCTGCAATGACATCTTACAACTGAATCCAGGATCATGAGTAACCCTAACTTCCACATTTATAAAAACAAATTTATGCAGAAAATTCTAGGTCGTCGTACTACGCTGATTCCTTGGCCGTTTCCTGGGTTCCTCCTACTCCTAGCTAATAGTTCCATCTGTTATGACTTCAGTGTCAACAAGCTAAACCTTGCACCCATTTGACGGCCCACCTGGAACATGCAGAGTGAATTTATTTTTCCAAAAAGATTACAATCAATTTTGCACACAAATATCACACGCTTCTGTAAATTCTCAAACTCACTATTATTCTTGAACTGAATTTTGAAATGGCTACCATAAGAATTTCTAAATAAAATAGATAGGCTTAAAAAAGGAATTTTCTCTCACGAATCATTATGGGTCTGGAACATAGTGTATGTAGCCCAGTCAACTGTGGACCATTATGCATTCTCAAACAGTAAGTTTTATTTTAATGGCCTGCCAGAAACATTTTGAACAATACTAGAGAAAGACAGCAAGAATAGCTTCAGTCACCTACATTAACATAACATCATGACTCCAGTGGTGCACAGAAAATAAGGTATGCAAACTATGTAACACTTTCTCAAGGCAGCTAAGTAAAAATCTTATACATTCAATGAATAATTTTACGTTAATAGAAAAATTGGCAACATTTGAAATGCACATTATTTCTGTAGTGTGCTTCATAGAAATATGTAAACTGGAAATTACTCTTCCTCGTACAATTGTCTGACGAGAAAATATATCCCAAAACGTGAATATATTTACTACTCGTCTTCACGACAAAAATTTGATAAACTATATATGGTCTTCACAAGATAAAAATTCTTCACCCTTGAGTGATGTGTATCAGTGGTAAAACACTGGGTTTATGGACGTACCCGGTTTCTATTCCTGGACAGATCATCCAGATTTTAGTTTTCCTAAATTATTGAGACAAATACTGGAATGGTTTTGTGAACATACCAAATCCTGCACAAACTGGTTCATTTACAGTAGCCCAAAAGTTAATAACAAACAAACATTGTACAGAACAACTGATGACCATTACACTGAGGACGTAGTACATAAATTAATGCTGTAATTGTCATTTGAACTGAAGTTAAGTATAAATACTATATAGAAGAAAACCAAAACAGAGCGATAAAATAATTTTTTTGGTCAGCTTTACGATAAAACAGTTTTGCCAGAGTAACAGATTTGTTAAGCGTGATCTCTTGCTCGAAAATAAAATTTATGAAATTTAGACATTGTATACTATGCTCCAGAAATACATGCAAACTACAGTAGACTTCACTAACTTAACATATATTTTGCAGCTCTGTTTTGCTGATTTGCCCCATGTCTTTGTAACGAGGGTTTGACGTTTGACTGGGACAATCACTTTTCTTTTCTCTTCTCCAAATTATAGTACAGTATTTGCCTCCCGTCTGATCACAAATCTATTGAAATCTTTAATATAGGTGTTAATGTTATATGAAACAGATTTTGTGTACTACAGACATCGCTGTCTGAATAATGCTTGAGCTATACCTTCCTTATCTTGAAATTGGTTATGCAGGTACAGCTGCTCAAACGTATCCTGGTACGTTTTGCCGATTAGCTATAGACACATTGCTGACAATCAAAGCTACCTAAGTGCACATGCTACAAACACTGTTTGTACATGCATATTACTAGCTACCATAGTTAAAAATGAAGTTATAAATAGCTGTGCACCAATATAAGCATAGGACTATACAAATTAGCAACTTGGTAACAAATTATGAGAAAAACAATCTGCAGAGATACTAATTCAGTCGTAACCGATTATATTAAAAAGGTTTTAATGCTCAACATAAAATAAAAATTCAAATTGTATGTAGTATCTTTAAAATTATACTCTTGGACTACAAAATTGCATTAGCAGCTGTCAGTTTACACAGAGAGACAAATATACACCAGAAATGACTCTGGCCATCCTGATTTAGACTTTCCAGTGTTTCCCGAGATCACGCCAGACAAATGCTGGGATAGTTCCTTAATATAGACCTTCGCCAACTCCTACCTCCCCTCCATACCTCTACCAAGGCCTTTTGCTGTTCGAGGGCACGTCAAGTATCCAAATAAATATGTAAATGAAAATAAAATTACATTTGTAATTTCATCTGTACTGAAGATTTTTTCTGACTCCATACATGTATTCATGAAAGTTGAGTGTATAACTATATTTTTCATAATTGTTTCTAAGAAACTAGTTAAAGGATTGTTGATTACAATTAAACAAAAATAACCAATAACCACAGATTACTATGCATCCGTATCTGAATCGACGGTGTCACTAGCTTTCAACAAAACTAATTGCTAGTGCAGATTAGTCTCTTGCCCAACACAAGTGCTTAGAGAGACGAGAGAGAGTAGGTATTAGGCAAAGCAAATAATAATTTAAAGTGGTTTAATATGGCGGCATTTGAACTTTTATTTTGTAATTTATTTTAACAGTGTCGCCAATTCATTTAGTGTCTTATATCTGCCACACACAATGTAATGTAAAGGAAAACAAATTCTCATATGAACAAAGATTACTACATGTAGTTAAACAAAGCCAATTCTTACACAAAGGTAAATGTAGCAGAGTAATTTCCTTTTAATGTCATTACAGTATTCTAAGAACCTGAGCAAGTATTTACTGTACTGCTGAAGGGGACAAAATCCACAATTGATTTACTGTAACCAATATGTACAATACAACCCTGTTATAACATTCCCGCATAAAACATCACTTTTCTTTGGTGCCACCATTTTCCACACAGCATAATGCTTTCATTTACTGCTTATAACAACAATGGTATTTTCATTTTCATCACTTTTTTCTCAGATAATCACCACAACTTAAGGTAAAAATTTTTTTAACAGTATTATTTTAGATAAAATAACTCAGCTATGGACTAAAAACTGTAAAAAAATGGATTGCGTCTGAGAGAGTGTCATACGTGTGCGACGGTGATCCTGAAGATGACGATCATGAAACTACAGAAGACAATTGGGAAAGTCTCTATTATACACACAATGTATTTATTGATCCTGTTTCTGATAGCAAATTAACTTACTATAAGCTTATTTACCATACATAAATTATTAAATTTTAAGTTACTTTTGTGTAATATCCAATTAATGCTGTAAAATTATTGATTCCTGCTTAAAAATTTTCCCATATAAACTGTAATAGTTTTTTCCACAGGTGCCTTGAAAAACGTTATAGGGATCTACTGTGTCTGGTGGATTTTTCTATAAGAATTCTAATCCATAGTTGTATGTAGCTGAATAATAGCTACTTGATTCATAAAATAAATATTTTAGTAACAAACAAATACTAATACACTAAATAGACAAACTCCAGTAATTAGTGAAATATACGGTATATGTCTCTGCCAGTTGTAAGGTATTTGGCCTACCCACCCTGTTTATTTTTCCAAATTTCTTGCTGTACGACTTTGTAGTTCTTCTGGCTTAAACATAACGTAAGGATTTAAGACTTAAGGAAACCTAAGAGTATAATTTATTGGTGTAACCGGCGTCAACATAGGCCTAATAGAATCCCGGGGAGTTTCGTGAGCACTGGCTATAAGAAAG
>PNEQ01084988.1:0-26394 GCA_003012365.1 Medauroidea extradentata
ATATATATATATATATATATATATATATTTGTACCAGATATTTTTTTCTTATTTTAGACATAAATTGTGACCACATTTTGCTCTTAAAGTTTTTTTTATCTCTTATTGTTTTTGTGTAATTACTTGTATAGGTGGTTCGGGATAAAGTGAGCACTAAAAAAAGCCCTGCTTAAGTTCTATTTTCAGCCAATTCGTATCTTTACGCGCGTAACTGCTAATAAAGGGAAATGTCCAATCTATATGGACACGTCACTTAATGTTTGCGCGTGTAAGATAAAATGTACAGTCGGTATGAATCGCTACAGCTTGATAAAAAAAAAGTTTATTAATTATATAATATACAATTATATAGATTTCTGTTGATTTTGTTTCAGTATTATTGAATTTAATTAGTAAAATACAGGGAACTACTTTACGTTGTTTCGCTGCCAACCATACAAGCAGTAAGGTAGTGATTTTTTTCCAAGGTTTAATTTTTAGTGTACACTTTATTCCGAATAACCTATAAACGTCAACATTTCCTTTTTTTTTATGTACGCCACTGAAATCAACTGACAAACCAAACTGGAAAAAAAAAAAAAAATTACTAAGAATGTTGTACGCTACAAGAAACAAAAATTATATTTTCTCTTGTATTTTAAATATTTTCTTGAATTTTTAAATTCTTATTTTGAAATTTTAACAACTTTTCTTGTATAAGAGACCTTGTAGCCAATAACCAGTTTTTTTGTACATAAAACCGTAAAATCCACATTTTAGAGTTTACGAGTCATAAAGCAAGAACTATGAGCGATAATTAAATTTAATATCAGCAAAATTTAATCACAATTCCGGTCTAAAATAAGAATAAAAACTTGCACAAATATAAAATAATAATAGGACGTTGACCGTGCCCTTATTTATGAAATCTTATTTCTTGTTGTACAAGGTTGTTGGAGTAACTAAGTTAGAACTAGGCTATGGTTAATTGTAATACTTGTTAGGAAGCTCAATGCCATTAGTTTTGCACGGGAAAACTTCTGCCGCCAGCAGGAAATTTAAAGGCCTATTCACAATTGTGTTGTCCGAAGTTATGTCCTAGGACAAGAATGCGCTGATTGGGACACTGATGTGACGTCACAACTCTACCGATACCGACCAAGAGGCTGGATGGAATTGACCCTTTCTAAACTCGTCCACAAAAAAACTGAATGTCTTCTTAACATTTAACTGTAAATAGGCTAAACTATAACGTATTTTGTAGTATGACATATATTTTTATCTTTAAACTCTGGCTTCCTACACCCCTCCCTCCACCAGTCCTCCACAATTTTCTTCCCGCCGAAATATAACACGCTCATTAGCATAAGCTTAATTATCCTATATCGTACACAAAGGATACGGACGTTAACTGAATGTCAATGTCAACAAACGTTGCGTATTTGCGCGCCAACCAGTGTTTGACGCCAGGAGCCGGCAGCTCGCGACATCTGCAGGCGACTATTGAAACCAACAGAGCAAGTAGTACGATGTTCTGCCGCTAGATGGCAGGGTGAGCTGTGTCGTGCTGTGTATGTAATCCACGTGGTGCGCCACAATCGTCTGACAAGTGGCAACGGAATATAAAAAAATTATTTGAAGTGAGCGTGTAGAACATTTTCTCACTTTTTATATGTAAACAATAAGTAGACAGTGAATAATAAAAATGATTATTAACAAAAAATAAATATTTAAAACCCGTGATTTTGCACAGCATTACGATTTTTACAAATAAATATGTTTTTCTTTGGGAGTTGAAAAAAAAAAAAAACTTTATGGGAAAAGCGCTGGCGCTGTTTGTGTATGTTACTTTTAAAATTAGATTGAAAAAATTGGACATACATAAAACACATTGAATTCGATAATTATTTTGGAACCGAATCATAATTTTGACCGCACTAAAAATTATTACAAATGGAAACAAGAATTAGGCAAGATTGCATTAACCATGACATCCGTAACCATAAAATATATCGATTATATGAGGTGAATTTCTCTATTCACTTCAAAATAAATAAATGTATGTTTGGAACACTGACTTTTTTACGAAAGTTACGTCTTTTTTCATACGATACCTCTCTTATTCTTCTTAAAGACAGACATGTTTATGGGGAAAGTTTTGTTATTACTTGTCCCATTCAAAGTCAATGTTTGCTCAGTTGGCTTTTTATCAACTTCAGATGTCACCTTTTACTGCTGTACCTTGAGTTCTGTACTCATTTTTTATCTGCGGCCTAATTATATACATTAAAAACACAAATTCAGAGTTCAGTATAGCTGAGCATTGTTATTATTTGTGGAATTTATAAACGCTTATAAATTTTATTTTTTTCTATTTATAATCACTTTCCCTTCACCCTGGTTTAAAGTAGGTCTTTATTTAAAAATAAATAAATGAATAGTTTTGGCGTACGATAATAACAATTAGTATATACTCTGTCCACTCTAAGGTTGCAGCAGAAAAAAGAACTGCTAACGAAATAAATCAAAGGAATTGAATTATATCTTAATTCCTCACAGTGTAATTGTGCCGTAGCATTGTTACCTTGTATTTTTCAATATTTCAAATGAAATTTACGCTGTGCAAAAAAAGTTATTGACATTCACTTGGATGAATTAGCTGCAACCTTATAATGGATAGAGTATAGTTACATGGTGCTGTAATTGTGGTATTTGTAGCGCAAGTCAATTTCATGTTTTGTTTACATTTTATTCAGTTACATTGAGGAGCCAATCGGCATAAAAATTTACGTCAAGTCACGGAATGTAACTAACTCCCTCGGGCAACTGATAATGCAAATGAAAAATAGTGTAGTGCTCCCGGTTGATGAAGCAAAATTTTCGACTATGAGATTCAGGGCTTAGATTCTGAGAAAATGTCTTGATTTGTGCGTGATGTTTCCAGACGTTATTTAGTCGTAAGCATAAGCGTCTGGATATAAGACGATCATCCATTACAGAGCAATTGTTAAGGCCATGCGATACTTCCTATGAGAGCCGGTGAGTTGTGTAAGAATAACCGCCTTTTACTGACGTGATCTATATTTCGATTCCCGATAGACTCGTTCCCGATTATCGCAAATTGGAAGCGGATTGGGACGTTGTCAGAGGCAGGTGAATTTTTGGGGCACTCCTGTTACTCACTCTCTACCATTCTCTCTTTGACCCTTATTCACATTATAACATCCTCAACAGCGCTGTAAACAAAACTCATGTTAAGGGCGCCGCCTACCGCGAGCTTCATATGTGTTGCAGTGTGATCATAAATTAACTTTTTTTTACGTAACTATTTAACATGTGGCCATTGTGCCAATGTACGGAAAGAGAACACACTTTGGAAAATGACGGAGTGTCATTGTTAAGACACCTTGCTCATAAAAATACTCCTTCGAAGCTCTCCAATGTAGGTAAAAACGGCCTTTTCAAACTAGTGTGCTCCAAAATGTACTAACCGGATGCATGTGAAACTCAGATATAAATATGCACTGAACTTTGTGCTGTAGGCTTTCCACCAATAAACTTATACAGTAGTAAAATGTATTGACGTGAATCTTACACTCTAGTTCCGCGCCTGGCTCGTTGTGACGATGCGGCATTTCACACCCGCTTCAAGGTCGCCCTTATAGCTCCGTCGCTTCTGAGCGACGGCGCCTTTTAGAGTGGGAGGCAGTCACCATCTTGAATTTTTGTATGTTGTATCATAACTTTTCTTCTGGGTAAATGTATAGAACTTTAACCAAGGTACCAAATAAAATACGTATTGATAGAATTTTGTACATCCCTTACTGTTGTTACAGGTATTACTGCAGTTAGAAATTCGTATTAATTTTATTAATGTTCGGCTAACAATGATATATGGTGTCCAAAATTCTATCAGTTTGTACTATGTTCTGTAGTTAATTAAAAATACATAAATTTATCCAAAATAAAAGTTACGACAAAATACAAGCATTCAAGGTGGTGACGTATCACTCTTAAGTGCTGGCTGATATTTCTCCAGTCCACGTCCGGCACATTTGCACCACTTGACAGCATAAACACGACTAATAACAACATTGTTTTAATTTCGCCGATATCAAAAGTAAACGTTTTGAGCCACAATAAAACATGTTTTACTTAGAAATTTTTTCTGTTGAGCCTTTTAAAGAACTCCCTGTACTGTAAACATCTTACGTCGGTATGAAAGCAAGCTAATCTCTTCCCCTGCGACTTTCTAGTCGCAAATAATGCACCTTATTCTACGGTGTTTTTCAATGAATTATCCCCTGTACTTGTGTGAAGGGTCTGAGAAATGCCTCATGTTATGAGGATGCATCACTTCTCACGCACAAAATACTCATATTTGTATCATAATTAAGTAGTCATGGTGGGAGTCGCAGAAAATGTATCTTTATGAGCATTACAGTTCACGATCCTGCGCGAATTGTCTGCAGAATGGTTTTTGTATATATTACCTGCGTTTAATTTATTCTAGGAACACGTTATCACCGGTAATTTCTAGAGGTTAAGGGGCCCGCTTACATTACATAGCGCCTTAGCGGCCGTTCGACCTCATGGACGTGGAGTTTTCCCTCACAAAAGCGGGATTGGGTTAACCCCTGTTGTGGAGGAGGTTGTCTTTCGCTCTCTCTGTTGTCCTGTCGGCTCGGTCTCGCGAATCATTCAATATTTCCACAACACTGGCTGCATATTTGCGCAGGACACATATTACAAGAACAAGATTTCCTCAAAAATATCAGTTGTTACAAGGTACAAACAGTCACGGGATCGAGAGCTAAAGATTAAATGGTTTTAAGTAAAAATAACAAAAAATAACGGCATTACACAAGCCGGAAAATGCACTAATTTGGAATGTTAAGGCCCTATTTTGTAATTACTTAAGAAACTGATAGAACTAATAACATTTACCCTTAGTGTGATGTACCTTAATATCTTTTATATGTCAAACACACAATCTCACGACTAATATTTTCTGTGAAAAAACGATTCTCCTGAACCTCTACATCACAATTTTCGTGGTAGGTAGGCGGGACCCTTAATTATTATACCACACAAATGAATTTATTTTCCTGTCTAATAACTTTTAATTATGCGGTTGGAAGTCGGTACCTGGATCTCTATCTTTCCTGAGTCATGGCAGGAAATAGCACCATTAATCATCTAAACTCTTGCCAAGCCTGATTGCTTTAATGAATAACGGATAAAAGTAATTTCTTCTTCCGAGATGCAGCCACCTAGCCTACATTTTTACTCAAGTTTTATTCCGCCTCAAAGCAAACATTGATAGTCTTTCTAGCAGTATCAGTCCGTCTTGAGGAAGTAAGTAAATTGCTGCATGAGCGAAAGGTGTCAGGCGTGAGATGCCAGTAAAATTCGCGACTTTATTCCGGTCCTCAGGTGGATGACCTTGAAGCAATAACTGCGAACAAAGGAAGAAGTAGACAAGACCGAAGCCTGTGTCCCCGGCACCGTTAGCTACGGTATGCGGCCGAAGTCGTGCCGCTCCGAAGTCGCCGTGTTTTACGGCACTTCGATCCGTTTCACGGGTTCGGAACAGCCTAACGTAGCTTACCTCGAGTTGTGAGCTGATACTGAGTCGTTCATTCCAACTTCCAAATCTCAGGCGGGAGTGGTTAGGCCACTCGCAACCAGCGTTTGTCGAACGCCGCCGCATACCACTGTGTGCACTGACGGTGGAAGTATGTTATAAGACAGCCGGTAGTTGACGGACGACACACACGGGGCCGTTGTCCAAAGCCGCGACTTACAGCGGGACGAGGCAAATAACGGTGCGGCTTGTTGACTGAAGGCAGCAGCCATGATTGTCATCGGTGTGGCACGAGTTCCGACTGTTTCCTGACTCTCATCAACCGCCACTTCTTTGTTCTTCTTTTTGTATCATCTTCTGTTAGGTCGGCAATCATCACAGCCGTCTTCTCTTAGAAGGTCTGTAATAATCACTGCATAATCTCTTTGAAGGTCTGCAATCGTCACAGCCATTTTCTCTTAGAATGTCGGCAACAATCACAACATTATTCTATAAGACGGTCAGCCATAATCTCTTTGAAGGTCGGCAATCATCACAACCATCTTCTCTTAGAAGGTTGGCAATCATCACAGCAATCTTCTCTTAGAAGGTTGACAATCATGACAACCATCTTCTCTTAAAAGGTCGGCAATCATCACAACTATCTTCTCCTAGAAAGTTGGGAATCATTACAGCTATCTTCGCTGTGCCTCGTATTGAACCATTTTACTGCCACATTATCTTTTTCCAGAAAATATTTTCTGCTATTGCATGCATAAAAGATCAGTTATGTTAGCTTCTAATACATAATAAAATAGTCAACAGGTTCAGTAACATTAATATTTAATGTCATGTAATGAGAGAGTATAACATGTGAGCGATCACAGAGAGAAAAGCAGCAACAGTTGTTGCAAACATGTCGGAGTTACGTCAGAATTCGTACTCATGTCAAATAAACCAAGTAAATGCCATTTTTTAAAAAAGAAACGTACGTTCTAGATAACGCAAACTGCATACCACAAATAGGTAGGTAGAAATGCGAGGAAATGAGCAAGTCACGTCATCGGAGTAAATCGCGTAGATACACCGCAACCAATGTACTAGGTATTTGTAATTTGATTGTAACCGCTTCTTTTAATGTGAGATTTGAACTACATTAATAAATGTAAAGAAGGAGAGGTTTGAGTTCCCCGTTACCATCTGTGGCAGCGTTCATGAAGCTCTTCGTAGCAACCGTGGTTTTAATTTCATTGTTTATTGCCCGGATGTTTCATTTATACACTGCAGATAAATTATTTCATATATTTATTTAATTTTAAACTATGGATTAGTTGTCGCCTTCTCTTAAAGCTGTTTGAGTGTAAAATTTATAGTTTGGCGTTTCTACGAAATAATGTTTGTTTTGTAGACAATACTTGTGATTATATTTTTCCCTTATGGAAAATGTTTAACATGCGTAGTATGTACATAACGGTATGTCAAAAGTTAAATTTTGTGTGTAACGGGAGTATGAACCGAACATAAATCAATAAACTAAGTGAAATTAAATAACTTACACTGAATGTAGATGTCACGGGCTGTGTGATAAAATTTATAGGCCTAAAAACATAAAACTGCGTAGTCTATTTTTGTATTTCTAAAAAAAAAAAAAAAAAAAATACTGATGGTACAAGATTTTATATCGAAAATTAGCGACAGCTTTGGCTTACAAAAAAGTAACACAATTATATGTCCAGCATATGTCGGTGGTAACAAGTGCGCGACGAGCTGTCATGGCGAGGTGTAGAGTTGCCCTGATAAGAGCTGACAGTAGCATGACCCTGCTCTTTCAACGCCCGTGGGTGACTGAATAATAAGTCTGAGTGTAGCTCATTATATACCGACTCGGCACGCTCTGTCATGTGTATGGGGTGTTAGTGAGGAGCGTATTTGTCACAGAAAAAACTATTAAACGTAATATTTCTAACATGACGATTTTAATGAGCCTTTGAACAGTACCTCCTGCGGGGAATACGGTTCATTTTTATTATACTATATGACTGAATAATTTGAACTAAAAACGTAATTTTAAAAACCAAGGCATTGGTTTCTAAAAAAATAACTAATAAATATAAGAATTTTTGAAATTGCGATAATGAAGAATGAAGATGAGATGTTACGAAAATCCGGAATGCTGGGTAGGCCAGGAGAATGCCAAGACGATGGGGGAAAAAATGTGCTAAAAGTACTCGGTCGTACCAAAAACATCAGCCTCTGTTGTTCAATCAAAGTGTCCGCTGTAAGCGAGGTCTGCCGCGATTAACGATTGTTAAACAGCATATGCATCGCCATGCTATCGCTAGCTTCGGGAATGGTTTCTGGAGTGCACGGGCGTCGTGTGGAGTGTTCCAAGGTGTGCGGTGACCAGCAGTGACTATACACAACACTGAGTTGTCTCAGGAACCATTTGACTTGTATGGTGAGGAACACTCCACAGCCAGTAGCGTACAAGAGGCAAGGTACTTATAATATATACACCTTGGTCTCTGCAACAACACAACTACTCAAAGCGTATAGTCGCTGCTAATACCGCACGCCTTGGAGCACAGCCACGCTACGCCACTGCTGGAGTGCCGTGTCGATGTTGATGTAGGGTTGGGTCACAGTTAAAGAACATAATCACAGATATTATAACTTGCCTTCTCTCAAATAAAGGTTAGTTAGAGAGAAATCTATATGTTAAGTTTGACAGATATTCCGGTTTTATATGAGCTGCTACTAATACAGAATAACAACACCAGAATTTCTTTCTTTGGATACTTCAGAAGTTCGGACTTTTTATTTTCCAGTCTCACGAGATATGTGATTTATAGTAATGAAACCTCGCCCTTAGTTTCCTCTCTCAAATAAAGCACACCACCGCGTCTCCCAGAAACGGCGACCCCAGAGCGTTCACCCTTAGTGGAAAGTAGGACAGAGTCTAAGAAATATAAACTTGCTCGAAATTTTCGGTCGACTTCGCCTGCGTTCGCGGCAATCCTGGGTACATCAACACCATTGTGACGACCACGAATAATGTAAATGTTTAGGGGCCCACCTCATTGGCTGTTGATTTGCGCTGCAGTTGGTTAAAAATATCACTTTATTTTGACAACTGTTATACATTTTCTTGACATACCTGCCTACGAAAATAAAATACAATCCAAAGAAGGATTATAACGTACTTTGAAAACATAACGTTCAATGTTATTTCCGAGCCCTCCAGCATGGCTAAAAACGACCTTTTCGCACAGCTATATCACAAAATCTACCACTCAGATTGGTAGGAAATAACTTAATAACCCTACAGCGAACCTTGGTACAGACTTCCAGCAATAAATTAATGATGTGGTGAGTTCCAGCGATACAAGGGAACTTCTGCGCGCTTGTTTAGCTCCTTGCACATAGGAGTGACATGACATTACCTCAGAATATTTAGGAATACAGAAGTGAAATAGCCGGCAGGAAGGCGAACTAAGTCACACACGCCAGCAAAATGGCTTCCCTGGCCAGCAACATGGCGGAGACGCCTACCTCCAATCAGCGTAAGGTGGCTGTCCCGCTAGACGGAAGCCAGGCTAATAATAGTAACATGCAGGAGCCAAACATACACGGGGCTGACATCAACAGCCTCGGGCAACCAATAAGCGGTGAAGTTCGCCCTTATCAAACGAGCCGACATGCCATTTCATGTCTGTATTGCAATTTAGTCTGTGACACTACTGTCTCTTCGCGTTCAAGTGAGAGCGCGCGAAGCACATGCACGTGATCGAAGGTAAGGTCTGTGAATGAAAACACGCAGTGTTCACGTGATTGCAGCTGGTAATCAGGGGTGTCTGGAGTGCTCGCCACGTGTAGTGGCAGACAGGTATTGAGCGTAGAATACCATGCATGCATTGATGGTATTTAGGCGAGTATGAACACATAAAGTCGTGGGAACTTATGAGCGTGAATGAGATAGGCATGAAAAACCCCAAGAAATTTAGAGTAGGACTGTTACATATTTAGATATAGTGAAAATTCTCGACATTGACATTTTCTATGTTTGGTGCGTTACGATTCTCCATAATATCTACGATACTAATCGGTGTAATTAAGTAACAGACGTCCATTAAAATTGTCAAAGCCCTCGATATTATCAAACCATCTGTATTGTGCAACTGATTGTGTTATGGAACATATAAAATAATTTTTTTAATACATTCATTCCACATTAACGATATTTACATCATACTTTTAACAAAACCGTAACATAGTCACTCTGCAAAGTTCAGATGTAATTGATATAATTCATGTTGCACGTGTTGTAGATATAATTACTGTACCGAACATGTAGTGCATGTATCACGATCTACGATCGATAAGTGAATAAACAGTACATAACAGTCCTAATTGGGCGTACATGTGTTTACTTACGTTCGACTGTAACAGTGAAACACATTTACAGATGAAATTTCTGTCTGATTAAACCACCATCAGAAAACAATTCGAACACACTCGCTTGACCATTGGGCACACGTGGAATAGTTTAGTAACAAATCGTACTTACGAACACACTACAACGCATTTTAAGCGCGTGGTAGGCGGCGACCTTAAGCAAGCAGATCTAGGTTCGCATAACCCGCCAGCTGTGGTGTGTCGAGTGAAACTGCGCAGATGTCTGCGATGTGTCACACCTCTGCCGGGCATGCCTACCGACGACATACGAGGCGCAGAGTCTTGGTATTTTAGCGTAAAAGGGGGGGGGGGGGATGAACGACCCGCGCCGGAATACGACCAAAGATACATGTCGACCGTTGTGGGCCGTAAACGGAAAGGGGCCATTCTGACTAAACTCATTTTCCCACCACGCACGAATCATCAATCAGCCTAAACTCGGGCAGCATTTAATTTAAAATTGTCTTTGAACTGTTAAGATTCGCTAGCATCAATTCATTCAGCCCAGTCATGTAATTCAGGCTAAATTATCTCACCCTAAGACGTTTAACGGTAAATCCTTCTGGATATTTGGCATTCTTCCTAAAATCGTTCAGCATAGTTTCAGGCATGAAAAGCATACTTTCAACCTGGGAGCCCGAAGGCGTCCGCCGTCCCATGAGAGATCACATGAAACGTGGACCTACAATATAGAAGCGACGAAATACAAGCACCGAGCAAGGTGGCGCAGTGTTACATGTTGGGCTTGTATTCGGGAGGACCAGGGTTCGATCTCCGGCTCTGGCCATCCTGGTTTTAGTTTTCCATGGTTTCCCGAAATCGTTCCAAGAAAACGCTGGATGGTTCCTTTACAAAGACATGGACGACTCCTCTCCCAGCTCCTGTCATTGTACCAAGTTGTGTGTCGCATTCTCTAATGACCTCGCTGTCGACGAGGTGTAAAGCCCATTAACCTAACCTCGCAAGTCCGGGGAAAACAGGAGTACCCCGTCGACGGCAACGTCCGCCACGTTTCCCATACACGAAACCCCGCCGGGAATCGAACCAAGGTCGCTTGTTGTGCGACGAGTGGTCTGACCACTACATCGTTTCGCCTCCGTAATAGGTTTTATCACACGTGTAACGTTACGTATAGATACGAGCTTGGTGTAGATGACGCCTTCAGCCCGCATAACACGCCGCGCTGCTAGCAAGATTCATCTCCGCAGCGATTATAGATTCTCCGGACATGCGCACCGGTAACAGAACTTGTCTGACTGCGGGTGCCGTTACCGCCGCGCAGGCCGTCGTCCGTCGTTTTACTGCCGTTCCTTGGCCGTTCCTTGACCGTCAACTCAGCTGCCGCCGCCGATTACACTAATTCCAAAACATAGACATTTTCATACTTCGAAAAGTGTAGCCAACTTGTCTATCTATGACTCAATATTTTTCTATTGGGAAGTGTTCGACATAAAGGATGACGCTTACCTGCGAGTTAGGTGCTCAGAAGTGAAGGATCTATAATGATGACCTTCAAACGCTCATCTAATACCGCTTCATCATAACTAGTCAAGCATTGAACAAAGCGTGCAATGTTCCCGCCGGTCCATTATTTACTATGGGGCTGCGACCATGTAATTTTATTGTTGAAAAGTCTTTAGCAAAAGTTCAGTGTACGATACTGAATTTTGTATTAATTCGGTACATTTTTAAGTACGGCAGTCTGAAGAGGCCATTCTTAGCTATGTTGGAAGACTTAGAAACAGTGTTTTTAAATTGACGTAGTGTCTTAACAATGGCCTTTCATCCTTGTACGAAGTGTGTTTTGTTTTCGTACAGTGACACAGTGAGCACATGTGAAATAGTTTCATAAAAATATTATGTTTCTTCGCACATTACAAGTAATCTGAAGAGCGTGGTAGGCGGTGACCTTAAGGTAAAGGAGGAAAGTGAAACCTGGTTTCCGTACTTCAGTAATTTCGATTTCGAATAATGCTACATCATCATACGATTGCAATCCAATTTGCGTGCTATTATACTACACAAGGAGCGCTGTTGGGAACTGGAAGCATGCGGGCTCTATTGAAGACTCCCGCAATTCTTGCCTCATGGCTTGGTGCCTGTCTTCCCTCGAACATATCTCTTCAATCATCGCAGTTGTGTAGAAACACAAATGAAGTCGTGTATGCCTGCATGTTAGCCGAGATGGAGAAAGAGAACGAGGTTGCAGATGTACCTCGATGATGGATGTATGCGCGGCAGAGTAGTGAGAGGCGAGTGTGTGGGACAAGGGGGATAAGGGCGGGGTTCACGTGTCGACGGAGCTGAGGCGGCGCCTTATCGCGCGGGCACAGCGACGCGGGGTTGTTGGAACAGCTGTCGCCTCGCCGGAGATACTGGAGCGGCCTTATAAAGGCAGCTGTTTGGGCAACTCCCGCAGCTATGCTTTCACCTCACCCGACACCTTCCTTCATCTACCGACACTCCGTCAGCATTCGTTACTCCCAGGGAAAGGAACACTCGATGGGAGGTCCTTAGCGAAGCCAAGGTGGGGATATACAAGTTCTGAGGAAACCGTCACACTTCCCACTATAGCACAGAGGTTCTGAATCATAACTACTGCAATAATACCAAGCAAACGAATTCAATGATTATTCTGTGTCAGTATGTGAATGTAGATTGATTTTCTGCCCGAAGTTAAGGGGCCCGCCTCGTTGCCATAAAATCATACTGCAGCGTGTTTGAAGAACAAGTTTTACACAGAAACTAATACACGTGTGTTCACGCCGTTTGTCTACGAAAAGAACACACACTTCAGACGACTGCCCTTAAGCACTTTCAAGACAACACACGTATTATAAATCGCCTTTTAGGGCACGTCAAAATGGGTTAAAACGGGGTTTTCAGGCTGATATAGCGGAAAATATACTAGCCGAATACATGTGAAACCACTTAAAGGCAGTGTATTGGACTTAAGTAAAGTGATTTCGTAAATAAAACAATAGGGTCACCACTTAAAGTCCCATAGGAAATTTGTTTTTTCGCGAAGACTGCACGCCTTACGCGTAGAGGCGACGCACCGTTGTATGGCCCATACGACGTCACCCTTAGCACCATACCTCACTCACACAGACACATGCGCCACGAGGCGGGGGCCCCTTAAGTTTAGAACCACGGCGGGCTTCGAGTGATGAAAGCCACGACTAGGCGAGGATGAAACTACGGTGGTTCGCCATTGCCTACCGTAGGATGAGGATGAGGGGGGGGGGGACAACACAACACTCAGTTCTGAACCCAGGGAGGCTGGGAATCGAACCCCGGACTAAGCCAGTAGCATTAACCACTGAGCCAAGCGGTCGGACTAGGGATATGTACATAGTACATAGCAACAAAAACAAAAAATCCTAGATTTGCTTCTGCGGTAGGTTACGATACGTCGCCGACTATGCTCGGAGTGAGTGAGAGATTTTGGTCAGCGCTTAACATCGAGATCTTTAGCGCTTGCGAGGGATGACATGAGGTGAGTATGGAGCAGCGCCGGAATGAAAGGGTGGGGGAAACGGGAGATCCCCAAGAAAACCCGCCTACCAACGGCATCGACCGGCACGATTCCTACATGCGAAAATCCGTGGCCTGACCCTGCCGGGAATCGAACCCGGATCGCCTTGGTGGGAGGAGAATGGTCTGACCACTCGGCCACCGCGGCCTCTATAAGCTTGGAAAATTCATGCCTGCCAGTACCCTGTACTGCAGGTAGACAGCGAGGTCATTGAAAGGGGCATGCAATGTTTACGTTGTTTTCTGCCAACGAATTAGACTCCAAATGGTTGTAGGCTCGTTCAACGTCTCCTATTGTCCAATAATATCGCGAACAGTCGCGGGGGCCGAATGCTTCTGGAAAATGTCATTTTAAAACGATTCTTGCTATGAGGGCAAGTCACAAACCACGTGAGTATTTTGGACGTACAGCATTGCAGTAAATTGTGTCTCACAGAAAGCCAGAGAATATACACATGGACAGTTTACTGTTTTTTTTTCTGTGCGTATTCACTGGTTTATCTGTGACACGCCATTTGCTGCAATGGCGTACTTAAAAATACTTGTTTGGTTTGTAGCTTCTGGCCAGTAATGAAAAGTTCAGAGTGACTTGATAGTCAACCGTCGTGTACGTAAATTCCATCACACAGAGACATGTCGCCGACGTAGATCGCAGGGCATTGAAGTCTAGTCTGTCGCTAAATAATAACCCGAATTTTGCAGACCCCTAGTCATCAGAGACGTAACCTTTTTTCGGACAGACACGAGACGGGCCATGGCCGATCGTTAGAAAGCACTTCAGAATTCACCTGGAATGATTTCGACAAACCCCGGGAAACCTAAAAAAGGATGGCCGGGCCGGTGATGAAACCCGGTTGCTTCAGAATCCGAGTGTTTTACCACTATTACGCCGCTCTCGGTACTAAGAATGTGGTAATAACAGCAGATGGACCGAAAGTAAACATAAATTCTTTTTCGGAAGTGGTTAATGTCCTGTGACAAGAGGATGTTCAAATGCACTTGCCAAAAGTGTTAGGTTCATGAGCGGAAACACACAAAAGAAAACAGAAGAGTAGGGCAGGTTACACGAGAAACGCCTTCAGAAATGTTTGATATGCAACCACGCGAAAACAATAGGGCAGGTAAAAATTAACTAGAACTTAAATTACATTCATAACCGGCGCGTTGTCTTACTACGGAGGACATGCCGCCGGTTGTTTGTACTGTCCGCGTAACAGTCCCTTAATAGACGTGCTTTTGGGGGAGAAAAAGTCATGGAGATAAGCCAAGTATCATTATGTAACTATGCAAGCTGGAAATATTGCCTACAGAACGTCTTACGAGTTTTACGGAAAATCTGATAAAATGTAGGCATTATTCGTAAAAAATATAATATTTATAGTGTTTATTGTTTTCGTCTAATCGCATGGCAAAGTACCAATCCAACAGTATTCTGTTCTTACAATCTTTACGAAATTTCCTTAACATACATGTATACTTCACAGGAAAAATAAAATCGTTGAGCTGTTACAGAAAAACCTTTTTTACTAGTCAGAGAAAAATTGCTATATTTACTGAAAATTGGTGAACTTAACTTCAAGTGAAGTTCTCAAATAACTATCCGCTCGCGTTTTGCTTTCTCTGTTCGGAATTTACTGTTACCTTATTCCAAGCAAGGCTGTAATTTCGGCACTGTTTCTTAAACAGGCTGTCATTCGTTTTTAAAGTCAGAGTTGTATTCAGTTAAGTCAAGAGTCAGTCACAAACAATACCCCATGCAAAAATTTTCTCAATACCGTACACATGGGGTTATATTGCATCTGTGGCGTTACTTTGAATTAATCAGGATGTTTGTTTGTTATGCTGATTTGTGATGATGATTCGTAGGTGTTACTATGTGGTTTAATAACTAAGTGACACCGAGCGATATGGCCCAATGTAACGCGTTGGACTCATATTCATGAGGACCCGGGTTAGATTCCCGACTCAGGCCATCCTGATTTAGATTTTCCATGGCTTCCCGTAATAGCTCCATCCGAATGCTGGGATGGTTCCATTAAAGAGGCAATTTAAAATAAATAATAAAGTATCTACCAAACACGAAAACCAACATGTACGATGCAAATTTTCCTCACAGGTCGGACCGCGGTTAGCAGAATAGCTAGCGCACTCCCACCAAAGTGATCTGGGTTTATTCCAGGCTGTGTCGGTTCCCGGGTTATATTCGCATGTGGGAATCGTACCGGACGATGTCGTTGGCCGGCGGGTTTTCTCGGGGATCTCCCGTTTCCCCCAGCCCTTTCATTCTGGTGCTGCTCTGTCCTGACCTCATGTCACCCTTCACCAGTGCTGACCAAAATCTCTCACTTGTTCACTCCGTTTCTCTCGCCCACTCATTCCGGCGCTTCACTATTATAGCTTATAGGGCCTCGTTTCAGTTTGTCTTCCCGGGCAAGCAGATGCCTACGGGCACCCAGTCGTAAGTTTGTATTTCAGTGTGCTATATACTTGCCCTCAAGTACCCTCATAATATATTTATGTTTTAACCCACTGGTGTGACGTATTTGAAACTAACAGCCAACTTCAACTCAGAAATAAGTTAATTACGGGTTTCCTTTATGAAACGGCCACAGCTAGTTTGGTGCGTGTTTCTGCCATGCGACGTGCGTTTGGGCCGCCGATACTCGTCGTGGAAGCGCACTAAAGCGGCAAGTTAGTCGACGCGGTCGGTCGAAGCCAGTTAACGGTTATCGTCTCCGGGTGGTTGGAATCGTTCCAAGACTCGCACTCCGTGCTACACGCGGTTTGGACGTGCTAAACCCGGGTCACCCGAGAAATATATCTGTTCGAACGTCGCACAGGTCCGGGCTTCATTCGCAAGTTGGCGTTCGTTGTACACGGTTTTATTAGCTTTAACTAATCGTATACTTCAATTCAATGTTCACCCACTTCCAGACGTCAGAGAATTAATTTAAATTTTGCACACGCGTTAAGAATCGACGTCAATACAATAACTCCATTGCCATGACTTGGTATTCTTACCAGTTACGAAAAAAATTCTATCGGGCTACGACGTAAAATAAAATGTTGTAAAACCAAAATTATTATGCAAACCGTTTTGAAATAAATCATTACTTACATATTCCATTTTGTTGTAAAACTAAAAAATAATATAAATAAAATTACAAATTTTATATTCTGTTTGTTCCTTGTTTTATCTGACTAGATTCCAGTTTTGGAATTTCATGTTGTGTATGTATCCTGATGACTAAATCATACTCTGCTTATTTAAGTTTTCTTGTCTTATTTTTAGTTTTCTTTTGACAGTCATTTATTTTGCAATGGAGTATGTCCAAGTAAATAAATCCAGTCATGCACTCCCATTGCACAGTTATTTAAAAGATCAATAAAATTACAACTTAAAAGATTGAAAAAACAACGCGTTTGTAGAAATATGAAACATGCAGTTGAAAATAATCTTTCTGCAGTAATATTTGGCTCAGCGGCTATTTGATGTGCATGACATTAAAATATAAAAATAGACGTGTAATTCTTGGTATCAGCTCTGTCTTTTTACGTTTTTTATCGCTAGCTATTCGTAAAGTCAGAGTGATTATGAAAAGTAAAGTCCGTGCTTTTGTATAAATTAAAATAATTTTTGTCAGTTATTTTATTCTTATTTTAAGCGTATACAAAAAGTTGTAGATTAACTTTCAGAAATTTTCTTGCAATGATTCTACATGACAAATTAATGAAAGGTATTTATGTAAAGCAGTTTGCCAAGGATATATCCCATGCTTTGTCGAAGAGAACATTTTGATAACACAATTTGAATAAATGTAATGGCTCAAAAACTTAATATACAATAAAATTTATCTGAGACTCCCCCTTAATACCAAGGTCAGTGCACGCACCATGCATGATGGAGAGACAATTTTCAGAATTGTCGTGTCCATAATATATTTATGTTGTTACATTTAACTTTTCTACATACTAAATAAAACCAACTATTTGTTAACGACGTACACTTGTACGAATGTATAGTTTTATTTCGTTGTTATTTCATTGTGATATTTATTTTTCGTTCCATACGTTATCAGTTCGAGGCGGGAAACTTTGGCCATCTTCAATTACGGAATTATTTCTCTTACTCCAGTTACTCTGTGTGGAGAAAACTGTTGTTACTAGAGCGTGCAAATCAAATTACGATAAAAATTTAGAACCAAATTTACGTAGAAATAATTTTGGTGTATTTGAAAAATTATGTTGTATAAGACATATTTTGTATAAGAAATAAATAAGTTCTGGTTGTCGTTCCTGCAGAAGATAAGAAAGAGCAACTGCCAACAGTTTCCGCGGTCGGAAAAATTTAATCGCCAAAAATACAATATTGCCGTTCGAAATATTGAACTTGACAACTCAGCCACGATTTATGAGGGAGTTGCAGATTAATCCTCGTAATAAGCCGCTGTGGACATCTGCCTAGACATTATTTTGTGTGTTTGAGAGCATTGTTATCAAAATATAACACCTCACTTATTAGTAGTGACCTGAAAAAAAAATTCGCGTTTTCGTTTAGGCACAAGCTGGATTTCAAACAACTGTTAGATATTGTAACTTTTGCAATGGCCTTTGACTTATTTGACACATCTTTCAGGGCGCTGTGCAAATAACAAAGAAGTAACTAAATGCAGGCCTACAGCGAGCAGCCAATGAGCAGCTATTATTTGCTTCAGTTAACATATATTCTTGAAGCGCAGTCTTAGGGTTCTAAAATTTTCAGAAAAATTGGCGAAAAGAAAAAACCAAGAAAAAAATTAGTTTTTTTTTTTTCAAATTTCCCGTAACAATTTAAAAAACTGGAAAAATTTCTTTAAAATCATTGTGAAACTATACTAAACCTATGGTGGCTAAATATATATACATAATGTCTTTGAATGTTTCTTGCAATTGGACAGAATTGCAAACTGTTTTATTGTGGACATACGCCATTGCGATAGGCATATCTGTCGTCCCAAAAATCATAGAAAGAGTATAACAACGAAATACGAAAAAATTGTCACTAACATTGGTCGCGCTAAGAACAGATTTTCACTTTTACTTCACCTGAAGACGGGAGCGGATGTCAGCTCCCGAAACGTCGTGAAAAGTCGACCTTTGGAAATCTACTGTGTTCTTTCGTGTCTTCATCGTTGTGTCGTCTAGTCTGTTGTCTGTGACGTCATCGTTGTTATCCTGTCTCGTGTCCATTATTGTATTCGTTCCAGTATTGTATGTGCTGTTTTAATTGTGATGTCCTGAGTTTTTACATATCAGTTTGTTTTGTATTTCGGCTTTTATTTTATTTTTTTTTTGTTTATCAATATTTTTTTCCCTTTATTTGTTGTTGACTAATTCCTTATGGGATCTGTTGTTTTGGTTTATGTATTATTTACTACAGCCAACTCGGCTTGTTTTCTCGGCAAAAAAAAAAAAAAAAACGCAGGGGATGTTTCCAGTTCCAACTGTAACTAGAGGTACAAGTGAACGCTCTGCACCTGCACTGCGGTGCGTCGGTGCAAATAGGAGGCACTGATATTTAATAGGAGTCCTGGAAGGTTGCTACACAGGTACATGGGACAGGCTATAGTTACTGGCCGGTTCTTGGGCGGGAATGTATGTCGCGAGCGAGGCAGTGCTGGCTGCGTAACGGTGAGCTCGCTGCTTGACCTTGAACTCGCCGAGTCCTCTGGGAGGCTGCGGCGTGGGAGGCTAGGCTCATCTCCGCCTCGAGATGTGACCCACATGTTAGCACCTGCGCCTAGCCCCACCTTGCTTACAAATAACACTTCACGGGTTGATATGAGGACTTTTAGAGCTCAGATTACTTCTCCCTCAGGCCAATTTATTTTATTTTGCCAGTGTTATCAAGTATGAGCATACTAATGTACGGAGTAAACCTATCTTGAGTTACGCTGTACTAAAAATAAGGCCACATTTAAGATTTTTTAAATTTTGTTTTCTTAAAGAGATCAATAAAACTCTTCATCACAGTAAAAAAAAGATTTTTTTTTTATGTCTAAGTATTAAGTGATCAATTCCAGTATATGTGTTTTGCGTCAATTTTGCATTTTTTTGCACAGTTATGATTTGTACGTTAATTTTTTTTGTACTCTCCGATAGGTACTGGACATTGTCCATTACAGGTTTTATGATAATATTTTATACAGACCTTCAGTATAACTCATTTATTAACCCTTTCGTACCAGCTTTGAGTTATGACATGTGCACATAGCCCGGAATAATTTAGATTTGAGCTACGTCGGCTCAATTCCGTTTGATGATTTCGTGAACAGTTGAAATGTTATGTAATATTAGTAAGTGGCAGAAATAAACAAATTGTCTGAAAAGGAATATGTAACCAGGGCTCCAGAAATGCTGACTTTACTGAGAATAGCCTGTACTTATATTCTCGTGTTAGCGATAAAACATTAACACATGACATCAATTATTTCATTTTAGAAAACTGTAAAAATTAGTACTTGTAGACAATGTAAAATTTTTAAAATCTGTGTTAACTGGAGGAATGCAACGAAGCAGTGACTCAGCGAAGAAAACAAGGTGTTTGACTGTTATATGTACAAACGAAAAGGACAAGTAGAGGACAATGAAACAAGCAAATAATCAGTAAACATACGTCCGAAAACTAATGGTTTCCCCGATACGATGTAATACTACTCAGTACATTAAGGGTGTTCAAGTGCGATAAAATCATAATTTATATTTTTATGAAATAGTGTTAGTTTTGTAGATAATACACGTGAGTGCAGTTTCCTCTTACGCAATACTTTTCTTTCAGTGTTGTACACAAGAAAAAGTTTTTTTTTATGGCAGCTACCAAAAATTGTTCGTGCTCATCACAAAAATATTCTGTTGTCACCACTAATGTGGCCACCAAATGTTAGGTTAAGTTTGTGTAAACTACAAAATAATTTAGCAGGGAACATTAACTACAAAATGTTTCTTTCAGAGTACGGTTAAATGAATGACTGATACACTATTGAAGTTATACAAAGTGTAATGTGACCGGGGCTGACGGCGCATTGAATTAATTCAGAATTAAGAGTGCATGGAAGATAAATAAACGCAGGAAACATCAATTGATTTCTACGCTTTTTAGAAGCCTACATGGATCAAATACTAGATAATGGTATTTGCCAACTTTATGAGTAAATATTTATCCAGAATTACTAATTCGTTACGCGTGATCTCTTGCGTCGTAGTTAAATGCACGAGGTTCCGGCGTCAGAGATTGTGCCTCAGAAGTTCGTAACACTGACAATTTTGTTTAAAACGTTGGCTAAAACAGTTGTCTAGGATTGCTATTGTTTAATTTTTGCAAATTGGCTTCGAGAAATCTACAGTTATATAGATTAATGATTTTAGCGTTGGATTATGTACCACGTCCTCTTGAGGTGGCCGCTTGTCCAGGCCACCGATCGTAGCGCAGGGCTTCGGACGTTACCATATTATTTGAAAACTGCTCATCGCACATGAGTGGTCTCTGCTTGGGAATAGCATGTAAATAACACTACACGTGTGTGTGTGCGCCCATTTCAAGTTCACAACTGTGCATTAAAGCATATTTTCTAGCGGCTGAAAATGGCGACAATGGGAGTTTGAGAGTCTTTTTTTAGGTATGTAATTCTTGACGCAGAATCTTTTACAGGGTATAGGCGCGTATAATACACTTTAATAATAAGCCTAGAGGCGCAGAATTTTTTTAAAATTACAAATAATTTTTATTATTTATTTTTATGAGCATGACATTGTAGCCTGCAATGTCTTTAGGCACTCGGATTTTTTTGAAATTTGGTATATCAGTTCGTTTTAGTGTAGTCCTTAAAACGGAAACATGCAAAATATGACTTTAACAAGCTATTACGCGAAAACTATGAGAGATAAAAAAATTTCATAACAGCCAAATTTAGTCACATTTGTGTCTAAAATAAGAAAAAAAAATATGTGGTACAAATAAAAAATTAAAAAAATGTGAAAATTACGGTAGCCGCGCCCTTAAGGTGACTGTATGCCTAGGCCACAAATTGGCGTGCAGAGCTTCTGACTGTTACAAAAAATTATATATATATATATATATATATATATATATATATATATATATATATATATATACACACACACATATAACTTTACCGTGGACAACCTATATGCAGTTCTCGTTACAGCCGCATCGCAGGTCAGTCAGGTAGAGAACTGGAGCTGCGGAATGATGCAATCTCACGACGCATGATGATGTCGGGACCCGAACACCGAGACGTCGGAGCTAACTGCGTGTGGACGGTCACGTGATCGCAAGCAGCACACGCGATGCCGTGGAGTCTCGTGCTTTCTCCTGGCAGAGTGGCGTTTCCCTCCTCCCTCCCTCCCTCCCGAGACACACGCAGGCGGGAAGATGTGATCGCGAGCCCCGCATGTCTTCATGGTCGAGGAAGCAGTCTAGCCTCACTGCTCCGTGCAAGTCCCAGAAATGCTCTCCTCCCCTTGTTATCTGACTAACCTCAGGGGTCACCAAACTGGGCATGTCGCTTGTCTTTGTTCGCGGCGGTAGCGTGGCACGGAAAGTATTTCTTGTTGTATAACTACTGAAAATGTTTCCAGTGCGTTTATCTACGAAAATAAGACACACTTGAAACTGTGTCTCTATGGTTTTCAAAATGCCGTCCGCTAATTTATAATTATATACCGATATATATACCGAGAACAAAATGATTGAAAACTTCACTGGACTGTACCGCATACTTTCCACAAATATAATAACAGGGTCATCGCTTGAAGGTCCGTGGAAAAACAACTTGCACGCTAGTTTGGTACTCCGCGCCTAGAGGCGATCAGGTGTTTGGCGGACGTGCTATATTCGCCTTATCGCCTTCCCCGTTTCCGTGCCTCAAACGTAACAAAAAAAATTATCCGGCCACTAACTCTTAACTATGCGACAGTAAAAATTATCGTTGTTGTGACACAGTAGCTCGTCTGCCGCACGACAAATACTAGAAAAAAAAACTAAATCTAAATATTTCCTTGCCACTGCATAACAACCTCTTGTACGACAGCCGTAGATGTTTACAATCATTCAAGTATTTTCCCTTTTATTTGTAATATGTATTAAACACCCATTGGTATTTCTAAATGTGAAAATAAAGTCACAGTAACATGTTTGCTTAGAAAGGCTATGATTTGCTTGTAGTAAACAAACAAAAATCTCTCGTACAATAAATAACTGCAATTGACTACCAACTAACTCGTTTCCCCAACATTTGGGCACAAAGTTAAATTCCGTTTTTCAGCTTTGTCGCTTTCTTGACGTACATAAAATCGCAATATTTTCATTCCGGAGTTCGCGTCGCGTCCGCGACTTTTGTCGCGCTGACGTTACAGAAGCCTCGACGCTGATAGGCTGGCTAGGTATTTTATTAGCGTCGCGCACTTCGCCTCATGTCTGTCGTGCTATTGTAATTCCAGCATAAGGGGTGACTCAGTTTAAAGTAAGGTTTGGACAACCCTGTCTCTCCTGATTGCCAGTTCACGAAGACTTGGAGGTCAGGAACGACCGACCTCTTTTGCGATTCTTTTGTGCTAACTCTGCGTCGGTGATGTCAGTTGTTAATAGTCGTATTGTAGGAGAATGGCGCAAAAAGAACTTTTTTTTTCTGTGACTAAGCGATGAATGTAACAACCATAGTTCACTAGTTCGTCTAAATGAATAATAATGTACGCCATTGTAGTATACGTTGGTTGCTGCTGATATAGTTGTGTTGAATAATAATTGAGAAGCAGTTAGAATGATGGTGGTGTAAGTCACTTTGTTTTTCCATTCATATTTAACATGTTTTAAAAGAAAGTTCCGTTACAATTCTTACACTTATTTGCTTAGTTTTCGAAGTAAAATTCAAGTAATAAAAAAAATGGGCACTGTGTTTTATATGTAAAAACAATTAGTAGTTTTTGTGAAAATTACTTTACGTCACTTACACCATCTAAGCCCCTCAATTGTTAACTACCTCAAATGCTACCAACATGCGTTCTTTTTTGGGTCATGGGAAATTCAAGGATACATACTAATTATAAAACCAAAATACGTTTTGTTCCTAACAATTATTACATTGGAGATAACTTCTTACCTTCCCCTTAACATACTGCTACATTTTGTTTCTTTAAATAAATAAATATATATATATAAATAAATAAATATATATATATATATATATATATATATATAAACTAATGCCATTCGCCTAGAGTGATTTTATGAAAACCTGGAATCAGGATGGTTGGACTGGGTAACAAACCTTGGTACTCCCGAATGTATAGCTAGGGATTTATGACAGCTCCATATCGCTCGGTTTTTTTATTATAGGCCTAAATTCACATTTAGTACTATTTCTCCAGAATACTGATGCTTTTAAATATGACTATTGTCCGAGACACGGAGCTAAGATTTTTACAAACACGCTTTCGACCTTGTCGTTAGTTAAAGGAAAGTTTCATTGCCATGAACGAGGTGTTACATTGCGAAACAGTTGACTAACAAAGTCACAGATAGTGGAAAGGTCGCAAGTAATCACTTGTGACGAGACTTTGTAACTTCTGTCGAGATAAGACTGGTGCATCTGATGCAGGAACAATGGGCGAATCGTGTATGATGTATTTATATCAGATGTATTTATTTGTGACTCTTTGTAGGGAGCTTATGAGAGGGAAGTTGCATTGTAGGGTATGCGACTGAAGCAGCTGCTTCTATGTACAGTGGCGCTAAGTTCTGCCAGCTACAAGATTCAGTTAGTGGCAGTCAGCTGAAATACTTGGACCTGTCACTCTAAGAAAAATCCTTGGAAATCCAGTTACCCAGCAAATTGTTTGTAAAAATACAAAGGTTTTTCTTATGAAAAATACGAAGTATGTGTTTGTAACATCACGGTATAACCTTGTCTTTGTACCTGCAGTGGGAGAAAATGAAATTTGAATTATATATTTTGCTCTTTTCATGAAACTGGACTTTCCTTTACAGAGGATTGTAAAAGTATAAAGAAATTCCTTGTAAATATTAGAAAAATATATTGAGGGTTTAGGGAGCAGGAGATAATCTATGATCTAGTTTTTGATCTCTGAAAGATTTATATCATTTGGAGTACATAATAAAGTGGAACATTTTCGTGATCGTATGACGTTGCGAGAGAATGTTGCTAAGTAGCTGATAACTCACAATACAATTAGAAGGAAAGCTATGAGAAGCTGTTATCAACACACATATACGTACAGTTCCGGACAGGAACATAATCTGTTTATCCAGAAAGGCATAATAAAACAAGAAGTTAAACAGACAAATAAATATATATTTTTGATTTTCATATTCGTCATAGTCCAATGCGTGAAGAATGTTTGCAACTCATATCAAAGAAATGTACCAAGATTCACCAGGTGTAAGAAAATGTGAGGGACAGAGGGGCAGGGAGTAGGTACCGTAAAATGAGGCAACATTGTCCCTGGGGGAGGGGGTAACTTTGTCCCACTCAAAATTTTAGTTTTTATTTTGTTTATTGAAGAACATTTCAAATTTTATCTGACTGTATTAAATGTATTTTATAAGCATCTGACTTTAATTATCTGTTTATTAACCCAATGACTCAAACCTAATATTTAGAGTGGGAAAAGTTACCCCAAAATGGGCCAAAGTTGCTCCTGTTTACGATAAGTGGAAATTAACGCTTAGTTCAACTTTCCGTAGTACACAGTGGCTGTGTTGAACTGTATTTCATTACCTGTAACCTTGTCTAAACAATGACAGCAATCAGAAGTATTGTAGCTACCATCTATATATTGTTAAATGTAGTTTGTGATGTCAGCAAAATAGTTTATATAGACGATTCGGCACTCAATAATGTCCTACTAAATTTATATTTTCAGTCTATTCGTATCTTTCCGCGCCTAACGGCTAACAATGGGAAATGTACGCACGTTAAGGCCATGCATGATCTTTCATTTATTTCTAACAACTGCAAATAACTCAAATATATTTTAACCAAATGTATTGAAAGAAATTGAGACTGTGTGCAGTCACACGATACACAATTTTGCCAGATCGGTTTTTAAAATAATGCACAGTTTGCTAGCAAAAAATTATTTTGCTACATTTTGCTTATTTTGACAACAAAATATGTCATATTTCATAAGTAAAAATCTAAAAATCTGTTGGTGTATTGCAACAGAAAAATTAAGATAAAAACGATGAAATATAAGTGTTAAAACTGAAAGAATATATTTTTGATATACATACTGTGATCTTAACAGTTTCTTTTAGCCTCACGTCGTGAAGCAAACTATGTTAATTCACCTCTAATAAAATAAAATAAAAGAATGGATGCTAGACTAGCTTAGTGAATAATTTGTTGTGTTAAATGGACTTTCTAGCAATTTAAGGTAAAATTATGTCTGGTCTTAACATATCTCAGCAGTTTTTATTAGCATTATAATGTTTACGTTCAAATCATAAATCTCATACAATAAAACAACCATACTAGGTTCGGGAATTGTGCTTACACCTGTAATATGTACTTCGTGCACCTTCACCCACCAAGTACCCAGGAGCGGTTAAAAAAGGTTTGTGTGTGAACAGGACAAACAAAAAAAAATACTTAAGAAAATATCAGCCTTGTTACGTTAAAGGTCGGGCTCGTGTGGGTGTTCTTAGCAACCCTTAAATAGCTGCCCATTTACAAATTACTGTTATTAGACAAATATAGTTAAAAGAAAATAAAACAAATGAATATAAATGAACTGATGGTTCATTTATTTTCCAGTCGGCTGCATTGCAAAGAATTATA
>PNEQ01084996.1:0-10449 GCA_003012365.1 Medauroidea extradentata
CAAAGTGTGAGTAGGAGAGAGCGCTGGGGAAGAGTTACGGCCAAGGGTCAGTGGTGTAAGGCTAATGTAACCTGAGCACGTGGTCGATTAAAAGTGGGAAACGTAAGACCTCTCGTATTTATTTCGAGTCGTAGTTAGCTTCCTATTGCAGAGTGCACGGCGTGCTCCTGGCCTACAGGGAGCGGAAGATCAACGGTCGAAGCGACACCAACCTGAGGGGAGCTTCACGGGCCCTAGATGCCCTGAGACCTCGTGCCTCCCCGACTCGGCCGGGGCAATAGCTGAGTGGCGCCCACTTCCTTAACATCTACGTAAATTACCGCCCCTCAGGGAACACACGGTGTCAAACTAAATTACCAATGTTTCGTCCGGTACAGTCTCCTTCCAGAACAATAATGGAAAGAACGACATTTACAATTTTCTGCTGTGTGTCATCATAAAAACATAACTACAACAGGATACAACTTTGAACTAGCGTCATTGTTACCGTCTGTTGCAACTGAAAACAGCGCAATCTTCACCCTACACTACTCCGGATTTTGCATCCGAAGCCATTTCTTTCACAATTGCAGAAGTTTTGGTTCGCGCACATCCATATTTCTTTGCGATTTCCGAGTTTGAGAACATTTTTTTCACAAGCGTACCTGTACGTTCTGCGGCTGCGAGAGAAATGTTGTGTTCTATCAAAAACGTAGTAAATAAACATTGCTCGCATGACGTCTAAATCTGCACTCCAAGATTTAACAAAATATTTTGAAAGTTTTTGGTTATCTTAGCATTTTATATTAGATACTGCTTCGCACTTTTGACGTGCACGCTGATGTCACTTTCGCAGCCATGAAATATGTTAATGTCGCGTCTGCATATCTTACTAAAGCCAAACCATTCCTACTTGGTTAGACCTCACAACATACTGAAACTCTGTACCGTAGGTTTCTGGTAATAATAATGCTTTTCCGTACCGTAGGACTACTCATTTTTGAAAACATAATACAGACAGTTTGCAATATTCATAACCTGAAATAAGGTCTAAACGAGGTGACAGAAACTCGTACTAGACAAACTACTTCGCCAGTTTTAATACGAAATAATTTGGTATATCGTAAACCAAATCCAGTACTGCTTTCATAATGAAAAAAAGTCACTTAGCACCTAAACCACACCACAAACTTTCTTCACCAACTGTTTAACAAGCAACAACACCACTCGCTGTACAACCGTGTAATCGAAACACACAATCGATCGTCACAAGCCCAAGGTGCAAAACATCTAAAGATATGAATGAAAAATCGATTTATCAAAAAAATTCTGATTTTTCTAAAAATCTGAAGAATTCACAGATTTCTGGAAAATAGTACAGGGCAGTAATTACTCGAAAAACTTCCGGATCGGAAAGGTTGGCAGGTATGTATACTAATTTCATTTTTCTTGGAATACCAAACCAATTTAAAATTCCAAATGTGAAATGTTTTATACGTACAGTCTTATACACTACTTAATAAAATAAAGCAGTAAGTTCTTCCTGTCAAGTTCAGAGAAAAACATGACCAAGTCCAAATTAGTCAACACAGTTACAGTATTGCATAGAGTAACATATCGTACTGTAATAAGATTATTTTATTAAATGTGAACTGTGATGAAGTTACTGTACATATAACTGCTTGTTATGAATTGCCTTGTTTAGTTTGATTATAATGTTTTCATTTATTAATTTATAACGTGAGACTGCACCAAGCAATATACATATACAGTACTGCATATGAAGTTACATGTGCAGGAATTGTTACACCCAAGATTTTGGTTATATGCTAAATAATTTAACAGTGCACATCTACATACTGAAGAAAATTAATCATGTTGATTCATGTTACAAACTAAATTAATGTTTGACTGACGTGATTCAATGTGAAGTGCCATATGGCAACACTCGCTGTGTATTTTGTTGATGGAGCCGCCTGGGTCTACCAGCCTTCCTTTCCGGCAATTTGTAATTTTGTGGAAGGTAAAGCAAGGTAGGTGGCAGGTGGAGTGTACAGAGGGAGAGGGAGGAGAGAACACTTGGCAACAGTGCCTTGGCGTTTTTTGCCTCTACCTCTCGCATCACGTGTCTTTCAACAATAACCATGCTCTCTAGTTCTAAAATTTCGAACTTTTTATGCAGATTGTTTCTTGTATTTGTGAAGGTACACAACAGCCAACTATATGAAAATTCAGAGCAAATATGGCATCAGATGTCCCACGTTGTCTTGGCAGGCTACTGACCTAAACTACAGAAAGTGTGTGTGTAGCCTCCCAGGACTATTTTTAGTCTTTTTTATTTATGCAATTTATTTCATAAGCTTCCAGTCTTGTGAGTTACTTACCCCCCATCCGGTAACTTGATACTTTCTGAAGCCCAGCTTCTAACTCAGATCTGTTTTCAGACCAGCCATGTATCTTTCTGCCAAACTTCAGCAAAAACATTGCAACGTGGGAAACGCCCATATGACTGCCACACTGCAATACCATTGTAGGGTATCTGTCAAATAGACAAGCCACTAGTGCAAAAAATTTCTTTACATTGCAATTTCAATCAGTTACTCTAATGATTGGGGATAATAAAAAACACGGATCTATGCTCTCTGTAATATTTTTACAGTTATGTTAACTCGGACAACATAACTATTTCACAGAAATGCAACCATATTTTTAGCTGGCCATTTTCGTGGAGGAGACCGCAATATAGAAATGCTGTCCATAATATGCGGTAGGCATATCCTAAATATTTGCGCTTGCTATTACTGTATCATCAAACTCCAAAAATTGCAGTGCAATAAAAAAATATGAGGGTTTATACTCAGCCCAATTTCAAATGCTGTGAACTTAGAGAAAGTAGCTCCTCTACAAAACAAATCTTGCTATGTTTAATGCTCTTACTCTGGCTGATGGCAGACATACATTGTCAACATTTATTGTTACAAATTTTTTATCCAGCAGAAAAAGAGTTAAAGAGAGACCTCAAAATTTTCCACTGGTACAAACAATGATTGTTTTGGAATAGGACGCCAGATTACACATTGATATACAACAGTCGTACTAGAAATAATACGTTGATAGTCTGTGGGGAATTCCACCATCTGAAATTGTTCATGTAAACTTAGAAATGCGCAAGTTGCTGTTTATCACCCAAACCAGATCAAAGATTACACCTCTTTGAACTTTGTCAGCAGTAGAAGCTTATCATAGTTTTAGCTTGCTGGTAATTAAAAAAGGTCAGCCCGAGTCTCTGCAGTAAACAAACCAGAGGTCACTCTGTTTAGCGACGAATGATGAGGCCCCATTTGGGTTCTGGTAACCTTCAAGATCATTATAGTAGTGCTGCACGGCAAGCCATCTAGATGCAAACTCAAGATTTATTAACTACATCAAGGGCAGTTATATCCGTTTGTTTACATGGAGGGCGAGCTGTATAAATTCAATATTAATGCCGCACACAGCTAAATATTTGTAATATCACACCGGCTACAAACTTAACAAACATATTTCTTCCTCGAAAAACATGGTCTCTACAATTCTCAGAAGAGAAATGTCAAACTCAGAAAAAGAACAGAATATACACTTCCATCATCATCAACAACAACAAAAGTATGTGTGTGTATGTATGTATGTATGTGAGTGTGTGTGTGTGTGTGTATATATATATATATATACACACACACACACACACACACACACGTGCACAAAAACTTTTTTTTTATTTTGACAGAAGTGGATACCCTGTAAGTATAAATTTGCTGGTAAAATAACACACACAAAAGCACAAATACAAAGAGAATTAATTGTGTTCTCTTCTGATTTGGACAACAGCAGACATATTCTGTTTTAGACAACACATTAGTACATAGTAAGATATTAAATGTATTGAAACATCTGGGACAGAAGAAGGAAAGGGAACATATCCATAACATGTATGTTGACGGTCTATGAAAATTTAAATACCTGAGATGAAATTAAAAATGCCACTGCTGGAAAGCCTGGTAAAAAAAATCTATCAGGGTACCCGAGAGCTGAAATTCATTTAGGCTAAAAGTCCTGTGAGAGGCTGTAGTCTGAGTATGCGTGTAGCTACTATAAACTTTGCAGTTCACTTAGCTGATGTAGATCTGCAACTCATAGTCCTCCTCATTTCAGATGTTGAATCTTCCTGCATGACAGTTTTTTCCAACCTATTTCTTCCACGCACAACTATGGCTCAACTAAATGTTCTCCTTTCAAGATAAAAGAAACCATGAAAACCATCGTAAACAATTATCATACCATTCTTTTTTTAACCACTGCTAAACATGTAAAGCGAGGCTAATGTTACTCCTTTTCAAAACATGTTTCCCCCTTCACATCAATATTAACTCTCAGCATTGACAAAGCTGCCAGACACCGACAAAACAAAACATAACATAACTCCGACAAATAAAGACAACATTATCATCTAGAACAAATAAAAATTAAATATTACCAATATCGTAAAAGGACAATATGGGAAACTAAAACTTTTTAATATTGTTAAAGCGCGAGACGTGTTACTAATGGCGAGAGCTGGGAACACTAGCAAAATTCACGTTCTTATGTCTCTGTTTTCTGTGGTGTTTATAAATTTATGGACTGAATCTCTCTTAGGCTAATACTGTAGTATGAGAATATGTTTATTAATATTTTTAATTTTAACTTATCAAAATAATAACTGAAAGTGCATGTTTAAATTCTAAAATCATGATTATACATGTACACACTATCCTTGTGTCTCTACTCAATTACTTACTTAATTCTGTTTATAAATTTTGATTGCAATTTTATGCCAGAATTCTGTAGCAAAACTTCTGCGTTGTGTACACATTATCTTTGTTTACTTACATGTTTCATCACATTAAGAAGAAAAATATGTTTATGAGTTAGTTGCTACATTCCATAAAGTGAAACTGTAAAATTCCTGAAAACTAATGCACAACACAATACATATTTGTAATTGCCAAATAAGTGAAACAATCTTGTATTATTTACGTTTTTAAAACTCAAGACAGTCTTTTGTTCAGTAGGAAACAAGAATTTTTATTTTATTTCTATTCAAATCATATTGGCAACCCTACTTGCATACACATGCACGGTGGCTGAAACTGTGCATTGTGCATGTGCGTGAACATACACTATGATGAAAAATAGGACGGGCTCTATCTGTGAAATTCAGTACGGAATTCTGTCTGTAACCAGCATAGTTGCGGTACACACTGTCGCAGAGCTACTTCTACTAATTCTATACTGAATTATGGATAGTGTTTACCAGCCTTTACTTTTCAGTTAATAACAATAAATAAAACAAACTACCCATAGAGCAATGTGCTACAGAGAAGGAACAGTGCTCATATCGACGGAGCTGGAATCAAATAACACGTCTCCCATTTTTCTAATCATTTTCCTATATTGTCCTTGAACAATTACCTCTCGAAGGGTAAAATCTCATTTGTCAACCGTGTTATTATATTACGGTTCCTTCGAAATGCTTACTTATTTTTCACATATAATACACACTACTTTCAACGTCAGCAATATAAGTTAACCAATGTATTGTTTAGGGCTGCCACTACTGCTTCATCAGGCCATACAATCATGTTCAGTTGTTTAAATAATGAGGTATTCTGGTGTGCATTAAAAATTTGGCAGTATCAGCTGTCAAAATACGGAATTCTTATATGGTACGGACAATAACAGAAATACAGCAATAGTAAATTAAACAGAGCTAACCAAACCTACAGTACTTATTTTGTAATGGAGAGGTTAGCAAAGCTCTCACAATTCGCAAAGTTAATTCCTGCACCTTGAAACAATTGTGACAAGTTACGAGTGAATGTCCTATACAAAATAATTGAAAGTCAGTGTTTGCTGTAGACTGATTATATTCATAATTTTACTATTGCCTGCTGTAATATACAATTTATTTACAATCAGATAGAAATAAATATATAATGTGTAGTTTAAAATATCAGTAAAAGTATTTCCTACCCTAAAACATATAGATACTATAATAAATAAATTAGATCAGAAACTATGAACACAATAATATTCATACACTTAAATTATCAATGCAATGTTCCCAATCAGAATTAAAATAGGGGTTCGTAATCTTTACATTGCATCAAATGTTATAACACTCTTTTAAGTATTGGCTAAATTTAGAGAACTTGTACATCATACATAATTAGTATTGTCGAGTGGGGCCTCATCATGCTTGAGGTGCATGTGGCCCTATACCCAAGATGGTATATCCTTCAACAGCTACAGTAATGTCTATTTGGGAGCCGCAGTGGCCAAGTGGTCAGACCACTCGCCTTCCATCAAGGTGGTCTGGGTCGGATCCCCGGTGGGGCTGGACCCCAGGTTTTCGCATGTGGGAATTGTGCCAGGCTATGTCGCTGGCCGAGGGGGTTTCCTCTGGGATCTCCAGTTTCCTCCGCCCCTCTCATTCTGACCCTTCTCCATTGTACTGCCCCATTTCATGTCATCCTTCGAGGTATGCAGATTGTCTACGAGCTCCCATTCATAGAATATGCATTTGTGGTACGACACCCTGGCCCTTGGGTATACTCCTTATACTATATTTATTTTTATGTTTATTTTCAGATCCATTAGCATACACAGCTGTCAAGATGTGATTGTAAGAGATACCATCCTACAAATAACCTTAACATACCTATGTACAATCAATGTTCACAAAATACTGTTGGCATTATGTCACAATTATGGTGGATGAGTTTCCACTCAAACACTGTGTGCACTTTCTTTTCTGAGAATTACACTCTCAGTCACTTCCAATTTTTCTACAAACAAGTTAACATTCACAAAAATAATGTTGAACAGGTGCTGTCTATTAGAGAGACTTTACCAAAAATATAATTCAGTCAACCTACAGTGGTACTTGGTTTCATCATAAATCAAAATCATATCCAAAATCTCTACAGATATGTAAAGTGTAAGGTAGATGTGAGATAGGTACATTGTTTCTGCGCAGGCTTGTGGATGCTCACTACAAATGTGCACATTACTCCTCGTGGAAGCACATATTGCTGGCAGGTCACTTACTAATACATTTACATCACAAGCCATCCAGTTTACATTCCAAAGTATTAAAGGACAAAACATTTTAAGGGGGCTTATAAATTGTGTGTTCTAGAATGTTTTACTGTAATAAAGATGCGAAGTATTGAATTTTTTAGCCAGGTGATTAATAATACATCTTGTAATTTTAACAAATAAAACCTTTAATGCAATGTGAGTCCAGCAACCTCTTTTATGTTTCTGACAATGTTTGGTAACTTCAAATTCCATAACACATAATACCCTAGCGTATCACTGAAATTATTCCTTGCTCTTTAAAAGACATATTTACATTAATATAAACAAAACACTTCACTTTGGAAACACAAACTTCAACATTATTGAATACAGATCTTAATTACACAGCTGTTTTACCTTGTCTTGCATTGTTTTCTTTCTGGTAACAGCATCCTTCCTCTCCTTAGAAAACTTAGACTTAGCCGAGTTATTTGGAAAGTTATAAATTTAAATTTACTTACTGTAGAAACAATTTGCAAAATGTAAGATCATGTCCTTTAAATTTACTAATGTGTAGATGCTTAAAGGCATTTATTTTGGGGTGGAGAAGAGATATGAAAGCAAGTGACGGAGCTGCTACTGTGTTTACACTACGGAAGTGGATTACATAAGTCTTTAATTAGATTGTCCTAAATATTTTCCCAAATACACTTGGGATACTATAATAAAGAAATTTTATAGCTGTTAAACATTATATCTCGTACAGAAAACTGCGGAACGACATGCATGTTGGGTGCATTCCAGTATTTTAGAAATTTTCTATAAAGGTCAGCCTCGTTATGTAGGCTAGAATTTTAAGAATTCTAGTCATTGTGTATAAACAACCTTCAACGAAGTGATCTGTTCGCAGCTCTAATAGGTTGTCTTTATGGCTTTTGCAGTCAAGAAATAAGCTAAAGAGTAGCAAGTATTCCAAATGTCAACAGCAGTTATTCTGCGATGCACAGTCCACACCCACCTGATATACATATTAAAAATAACATAAATCTTGTTTTAATCCCCTGGTTACTTTCTTGGTATAGGTGTTAACTAGGGCTGAGCCAATACTCATTTTTACAGATTCCCATCAAACCAATATTTTTTATAACTGATATTGCTGTTAACAGATACCCATATGTTGGAAGACAAAAAATTGAAGGAGAAATATTTTAGGTTTCTCCAAATAAATATTAAGCCCACTGGCAAAGTACCGTAAGACATTTTAATTTTACCACAAATTTTCGTTGATGACTATATTGTTAAACGACGTGTTATATATGAGCCTACCAAGTTTTAATACTGCATATAATTGATGTTAATTTACTGTCATACAAATATATATGTGTACTAGTGATATGTTAACCAATTTATCAGGTTCGAACCTCTGTTACTGAAAGTGAGGGTCAACGTTATCACTTGTATTATCTGTGTTAAATATAGGTAAAATCTGTTGCACTTGTTCTTCGATACAATACTGCCAATATCAGCCGATACCGATACAGATTGCATACTGGTATCGGCTCAGTCCTAGTGTCAATGTACTGCCATTAATGATTTTGCATTTTTACACACATGTGGAACATCAAGATCAGTACCTATTAACTAAAAATCTGTTAATAGGGCTCTCAAGAATAAAATATGCAAGAGTTAAAATAGTTTATTTTTTTCCATGTGTTATGCAAACATATAAAATTATTTGATGACATCTGACTACTGCATGCAAGAATATAACAGGTATAGAAACTCAGATCTCAACACAAAGTGTATGAGACATAATGAAACCAATGTAAATGTAATACAGCATCCTGTAAATTACTTATAATCTTTGCCTCTGCGACCCAGAATCTTCTCTCGCTGAGCCATCAGCTCTGCTTCAGTGATCTGTACTTGACATCGATTGGCAAATCGATGACACTTGATTGATGGACAGCAGTCGCTGTCTGACACACACTGAAATGCAGAAACCAACTGAGTGAAACATGTGTATCTGACCGATATGAGAAAAGCTACTTTATGATTTAACATGTTTTTCTTAACTTGCTTTTATGTCAGCTTGTTCGGTTGATCAGTAACAGTGCGCTAGAGACTTGAAACTTTAAAAATAGATAAGAACTTGATGATAATGTAATATAAGTAGAAAAAATTGTGTAAAATATAGACATTTAAGAAAAAAATATACTTTTTGAAATACATTTGGTTGCAAAATTTCACACAAACAAAACTAAAAAAAAAAAAAAAAAAAAAAAAAAAAAAAAAAAAAAAAAAAAAAAAAAAAAAAAAAAAAAAAAAAAAAAAAAAAAAAAAAAAAAAAAAAAAAATAAAAAAAATATATAATATTAAATAAAATATTGCTAACTATATTACAATTTTAAAACAAACTATAAAACATAAAATAATTTCTCGTATGGAAATACTTGTAAGATTTAAAACAAAGAAAATGTGGGACATACATAATACATAAATGATGCATGGATAGTTCATATACTAACAATTTTATTGCAAATGCAAATAATTTTAACGGTTTGAATTTTCTCAACAACAACTACTCTTCTGCCCCATATATATTTTTTTTTAGTCTGACAAGTATTCTCATGGAAGAAATTATTTCATAATTTTTAATCTGTTTTAGAAATGTGATACTGTACAAAAATGTTCTTATTTAATATTATTTTAATTTCAGGATGTACTTTGTAGTATGCAGACATCATCTGATACGTTGAATATTTTTCATCCAAGAGAATTGCATTCAGGAAGACCTGGGTCAAATTCCCAGCTCGTCCATCAAGATTTCAGTTTTCCATGGTTTCCCAAAATCGCTCCAGGTGAATTCTAGGATACTTCATTAACAAAGACCACTGCCAATTCCTCACCAAGTTCCTGTCATGTTAAGTTGTGTACCACTGACACTAATGACCTATCCATTGACAAGACATAATATAGTTGAAATAAAACACGCAGTGATCTAAACAGTGCACCTATATTACTAAAAACAACCATCATCTACAGACGACGCAAAAAGAACAGCCATCCACCATATTGATACTTCAACACAGACTCTGTAAAACAAAAGAAAGTAAACATACCTTTCCAAAAAATAAACAGTGCACAAACAGCGGTTAATACTTATTACAAAACAAACATATAGTTTTTATTGCTCTCAACACCCTCCCTCAATAAAAACAATTCCACTAATACTCAACAAACTATATCAATCCAAGACTTTCTCTGAGTTTGGCAAATGAGGAATGAGGCAGCGCCTTTGTTAAAACATCAGCTAACTGATCTTCTGATCGTACATAGTGAAGTTCTACCAGTCTTTCTTCAACTTTT
>PNEQ01084997.1:0-10450 GCA_003012365.1 Medauroidea extradentata
TCTTTTGTATGTCTTTTGTTTACCAGAATGTAGTAATCTCTTTTGTTGTATTTTTACCGACAGTGTTTTGTTCATTTTTTTTTTAGATTAAGAAGTCATGATGGTGGACGATTTTACTTGAAAAGTAGTGAGTCAAACTGTAAAGCCGTTTTACAGTAAAGTATTGTCTTTCTGGAATTTTGCTGTATTTATTCTAACAATTGTTAAAGGGTTTCAAAACAGTGTTGTTAATGAGCATGTCTGCTTAACAATGAGACTTAGTCCATTCCAGAAGTGTTTCCTTTCTTTCTGTACATCGACAGACTGGGCACATACGGAGCAGTTTCGTAAAAACGTACTTAAGAACACAAAAACACATTTGAATGGCATGGTAGATGGTACCCTTATAGAAAAGTGGCGATCTTGATGTGGTTCTCATTCAATGGTTTCATGTGCGGCGAAGTCAAGGTGTTAGCATTTCCGGATCAATGTTGACTGAACAGGCAAAAACACAGTGATACTATTTTTATACTTCCGTGACATGTTATCATAAGTCATTCATTGTGTGCTCCAAACGTATATACTGTACATAATTGTAACTATAATGTATTATGCATTGTTCCAGTGTTAGTGTAGTGGGTAGTTGTGTAGTTGTTAAGTTGGCAAAGTTAATGTGTGAATATCTCTGTAAACATCTCGCGGGAAGTGTGTGCTTTACTCACGAAGTAGTTCACGCGGTTGACATGATAGTATGAAATAGAATGTAACATTGGCGAAGAGGTAAATGTAATCCAACGAAAATGTCCTTAATCAGGACCATCAATGAATTTTCTCCGAGGAGGGGGGGGGGGGGAAGAGTTCTGGAAAGGATACAGTGAAAAATTGAAGTTTTATTTTGTAGCTAACAGCATTCACGATGCTAACACGAAACGGGCAGTATTTTTCACAGTGTGCGGTGCACGAATTTACAGTTTAGCGACGTCGTTATTAGCACCTAAGTCTACAGATGAAGTATCGCTTGAAGAGGTCCTCGGCAAGCTCACCGAACATTTTGAACTTAAGTCAAGTGAGATTGTGGAAACGTACAAATTCCATAAACATGATCAACATGAGGGTGAGTCAATTGTTTATGTTGTGGAACTCCACAGGTTAAGGGTGAACTGTAACTTTCCAAACTTAGAACGGATGTTGCCTTATCAGTTGGTGTGTTGACATAGCGAAGGTGGCGGACGCCACAGGTAAAAATTTGGTTGAGTTGCGGGGAAATGACATATCGGAAACGTTTGGTGAAGTGATGAAATTAAGCTCTAGTTCGGGAGCTAGGGGCATGGCAGACGGTAAAGTTAGGAAGGAGACACAAGCTTCCCAATCCCGGGCATGCTGGCGCTGTACTGGGAACCAGGTGTCGGCATTCTACGACGATTTGTAGGTTTTGCGGCAACCGGGGACACATAGAACGAGTATGTTTGACTAAGAAACAGGGCCGGTTCAGTCGAACATCAGGAAAGGATGAATCAAGTAGAGTAGTACATGAAGTACAACATGTGCAAAGGCAATTTAGTACTTGGCACATGGTTGGAAGAATCTTTGCAAGTGTTAGGCACTAAACAGGTGGAAGTGCCGTTCAAAGGTAGGGAATGTGTGGTGCTGGAACTGTAAGTGATTATAGAGGCATGGGACCCAGCTTGTTGGGGCGTACTTGGTTAGGTCTACTAGATATGAGACTAGTACGTGTTAACAGTGTGAGTGCCAATGATCATGACGAGTTTGTAAGTGTGCTTGTGGGCCAATTCCCCTTGGTGTTCAGGACGGATGAACTGGGAACCTATGTTGTACCGGAAGTGTAGTGAACCGATTTTCAGGAAGAGTCGGCCTGTAGCAATCGCTCTAAGTGTGAAATTGATAGGCTCGTGAAACGAGGAGTGTATGAACCGGTATCATTTTCCAGATGGGCAACACCATTGGTACCCATACTTAAGCGGTATGGATCAGTGAGCCTTTGCGGGGACTATGAAGCCACAGTAAATGCGGAAGCCCTCAAAGAAGTTTACCCATTACCTACTGTTAGTGAAGCCTTCGCAGTGTTGGACGGTGCACGGTTGTTCACCAAACTGGATCTAAAAGAGGCCTACTTGTAGGTAACAGTAGACGAGGCAACTACAGAATTATTAACAGTCAACACGATGAAGGGTGTTTCTAAAGTAAGGCGAATGCCTTTTGGGTTAGCAGTGCCCCAGCGATTTTCCAGCGTCTAATGGAAACCTTGTTGGCTGGAGTTTCGGGGACTGTGGTATTATTAGACAGTATTTTGGTTTGAGGTAGCAGTGAACAACAACTGAGGGTACGGGTTGAAGAAGTGTTGAAGTGGCTACAAAATGCAGGGTTAGTGCTAAAACAAGCAAAGTGCCAGTTCGCAGTACGTGAAGTTACCTTCTTAGGTCATAAAGTGGATGGCGAAGGTATTCACCCACTGTCAAACAAAGTGGAAGCCATACATGAAGCACCAGTGCCGAGAAATAAAAAGAGCTTCAGGTGTTTTTGGGGTTGTTAAATTTCTATGAGAGATTTCTGAAAGATATATAGTAAAACCTCATTAATTCAAGCTCGGTTAATTCGAAATGCTATATAATTCGAAGCTATCGCTTGGTCCCGAATGTGAGGATAGGATTTTACATGCTATGGAGTTTGGTTAGTTCGAAATTCGGTTAATTTGTAATTCGAAACTTTTTTCTGGCCCAAACAGGAATCAAGTCCAAGTAATTCAAAGTCATTTTGATAGAGAAGTCTGTAAAGTGTGCGAAATGTAAGAATAATGCTGCGTCATGTGGCGTTGTACAGTCCTGGCTTTGTTTCCCTTACCGCGCCTGTCCGTGTTGCGCTGACCTTGAGGCATCCTGCTGTCTGCTTGTGCACGGTTCTCGAGTTTGTGTGTTCGTGTGTGTGTGTGTGATGCGCACAAAGAGCGTAGTTTGGCTATCTGTACATCTGGAGCCGGAGCGCGTGCCAAGATGCTTTTATCTCGCCAGCACATTGCTATCGGGCGGACAAAACAAGGATCTAGGTACTGGGTACCTAGATCCTTTGACTCACCAGCACGAAACTCTCGAGCTGAGAAAACGAGGTTAGGTTCTAGATACTGCGTGCGTAAATATTTTGTCTTGCCAGCACAAAACTTCCAGGTGGAGAAAACGAGGATCTAGGTACCGACATACCGTAGGCTACCACACATTCACGTGCCTAGTGTTGGCTGGCTAGTGACAACAGCGTACAGGAATGCGATGACTTTGCAAGCAGCTGCTGCAGCCAGGCGGTGGCATGTGGCGTGCAGCCGGGAACTGTCGATGTCGCCGGTCAATTGTTACAGTCGCTGTGCATTCCCTTGGCTCTTAGGCGCCCGGAGGGCAGTAGTGCCCATGTTATTTGTTTCTGTGTCTCCTATGATATTTATAAAACGGTAATAAATGCACTACAAATATTTAAACGAAATATTTATGTTTCATGGGAAGGAAAAAAAATTTTTTTTTTTGCCCAGGAATTTCAAAACTAATAATTAAATTGTACCTTCAAAACAATGACTCGTCTTATGAGCGGGATCGTCGTATATGCCGGCAAATACGGCAGTAATAAGAATTACATGCTGTGGTAAAGGCAACCCGTGGCAGACATCGAGTGCTGGAACTGGCAAGCGGAAGTGCAGAGTTGCCGACAGCCTAGTAGACGTGATGCGCGCTACTTGCAGTACAGTGCTCGCCAAGAAAAAACGCAGCGTATAATGACCAAGAAAAATGCAACAAACTTTTTTGTCCAATTACTTCATACTACTTTACCCTTTTTCAATTCGAATGCTTACCAGTTCTCGGAGACTACCATAAAAATGGGTGTAGAAGCACCAATTTGTACTTCAGAGAAGAGAAAAGAGAGAGAAAGAGAGAGAGAGAGAGAGAAAGTGAAACGATAATTCGAGGTACAAAATTTCGGTCCCGAGCACTTCGAGTTAACGAGGTTTTACTGTAGCTGAAACCCTTGAACCTTTGCATCAGTTACTGGACGCAACTGTGAGTTGGGAGTGGACAGATGTACATTCGTTAGCTTTCGAGAGGGCCAAACAGTTGTTGCAGTCTGACCAAGTGTTGGTGCATTACGACCTGAATAAGCCTCTCATGCCTCCAAGCATAGGGTCGGAGCAGTGTTGGCACATGAACTTGACGACGTTACAGAGGCACCCATCGCATTTGGATCCAGAACATTGCAGAAGAGTGAACATAACTACGCTCAGCTCGACAAGGAGGCTTTGGCCATCATTTTTGGAATAACCAAGTTCAAGCAATACCTTCTGGGGAGATTCTTCAAGATAGTGACAGACCCCAAGCCATTGCTGCGTTTGTTGCACCCACGGACGGCAATTCCAGAGACACAGTCCCCAAGATTATTGTGGTGGAGTTTACTTTTGTCCAGGTTCAACTATGAACTAGAATACCGGCCAGGGTTTCAGGTAAGCCATGCAGATGCACTGAGTAGGTGGCCTGTCCAGAGCCTGGAGTCAAAGCTGCCGGACCCTACAGAAGTGCTGATGCTAGACGGGTCCTCACGAATATTGATGCTGCAAGAGTCGCCAAAGCTACTGATGGATCCATTGAAGATGGCATAGGAATCTATTGCAGACCCTGCCTTATCCAGGGTAGAACAGTTTGTCAAGCATGGATGGCTGGACAAGTGCACACAGGACTTGCACCCCATCTATGTAAGGCCGAAAGGGCTATCGATTCACAAGGATTGTCTGCTATGGGGAAACAGGGTAGTAGTACCTCTTAAATTACGTGCAGATATGATGGCCATACTCCACGCCAACCATGATGGGGTTGTACACATGAAGGTGGCAGCGAGAAGCTATTTTTGGTGGCCAAAACTTGATTCGCAAATCGAGGAGGCAGTGGGGAGGTGTGACAAATGCCAAAGATGTGGAAACAACCCGCCTAGAGTTGAGGGCGCATGGCCGACATCAGAAAAACCTTGGGGAAGGGTGCATATGAATTTTTCAGGCCTCTTTCAAGGAATGACCTGTTTGATTTTGGTAGATGCCTTCTCGAAGTGGCCCGAGGTGCGACGGGTCACCAACATGTCTGCCAGTGTGGTAGTGCAGTAGTTGCATTACAAATTCAGCTGCCACGGGCTCCCAGATGCATTTGTTGCTGATAACGGATCAGCTTTTCGCTCGCAGGAACTGCAAACGTTTCTAAAGAAAAATGGCGTACAAATGTTGTTTTCTCCTCCGCACCATCCTGCAAGTAATGGCCTACCAGAGCGAATGGTTCAGACAGTAAAGCAGAAGCTTTGTAAAACTACACAGGATGATTGGAAAACACGATTGGCATGTATCTTGTTGTCGCTGCGAGTAACTCCCAGTACAGAAACAGTAAAAGCACCCGCGGAGCTGTTGATGAACAGGCAGTTGCAAACAGCGTTAACCAAACTCCATCCACCCTCATGGCAAGATGAACAGAAAGAACAAAGGTCAGTGCAATTCCCAAAAGTATGCAGTTTCAACCAGGAGATGCAGTATGAATCCGGAACTATGCAACGGGACACAGGTGGTTGCCGGGGCGGCACGGGCATGGTGGGTGAGCGGATATTTACAGTGACAGATGAACATGGTCGGCATCACAGAAGACATGTAGATCAACTGCGCCATCGTAAGACACCACCAGCAGTGCAGAAAGAGCAACGGGAGGCTACAGGGACATCAGGACTCAGGGCCCTACGCGCATCAGGACGAGGACCAGTCACACGGTGGAACAATGCCCACTGGAGGTGGAGGGACAACGACTAGTGGTTGCGGAGCAGCTAGCCCAGCAATTCAGCTCACTTGGTGAACCACCAGCAGTGACAGAACAGTGAACACCAGAGGTACATCACCCACCGAGCCACCAGCACTGGCAGAGCAACACAGTCCAGTGGGTTCTTCGCCATTCAGAGGTTTCGCAGCAGGACCGTGGACGACATCAGCAGGTCACGGAGGCTCTGCCAGGCAGAGGCGAAAGCCCATTAAGCTCCAGGACTATGTAACATTATAGAAGGGAGGGAACTGTTATGTATTATGCATTGTTCCAGTGTTAGTGTAGTGGGTAGTTGTGTAGTTGTTAAGTTGGCAAAGTTAGTGTGTGAATAACTCGCCGGAAGTGTGTGCTTTACTCACGAAGTAGTTCACGTGGTTGACATGATGGTAAGATTGTAACAGTAACATGCATCAGTAATAAACCAGTAGCTGTACGTGTAATCTAAACACTGTATGAAACAGTGGCTGTCATTCCAAGGTCACCCCTTTATCAAAAGCATTGTTTGAATGTGCGTAAAATTTCTAGCAGCAGGTTCAAATACAACAAGAACATGAATGTGTGGTATAAACGCAGAATATACTGCCACCTCCAATTTTAAATTTGTATGTTTTGAGAAATATTTTTCCACTGACTGTTTTCACATAAGAAACAAAACACATGACAATAATGAAAACGAAATTATCCGTGCATGTCAGACGTCATGTCTTTGTGTTTTTCTTAATCCAAGTCGGCTCACTCCCATTTGTGAGTCACCTAGCTCCAGTGTGTCCTTAGCAAGGTCACTACACACTGGTTGCAGCTATTGCCTGTCAACACCCTACCCACCCAACTCTTTTACAATACAAGACGGCAAAGTTCTACCATGAATGAAGCTTCATTCGCACATTCTGACCAAAAAAACATGAACCTGATAGAACAGACTCGTGGCGCATCATAAAAACATTGCTAGATAATCTTGGCTATCTACCATAACAATGAACTCATGTTATTAGAAAATTTCTGTTATGCAAAATGATTCAGGTCCCGGCCATTTCGGATACAGGATGCTTCATTGTATATTTTTCCCACCAGAAAATTCCCCGGAAGTAAAAAATCCATTTCCACGCACCCCTAGTTTATATTAAATAAATACTAGAAACATCATGCAAAGAAAAATTCCAACTACTCACTAAATACAACAGTTATTTTGACCTACAAACATTCTTGAGGAGAAAAGAGTTAAAAGTCATACAAATTTATACAGTACAGACTACTGAATTCAGATTTTCGAACACACATATTTCAAACAAAAGACACACCTACATTTTACAGCACAGATAATTAAGGAACATTGCAGAAGGTTGCACACTGTCACTACAACGGAAGCAAAGAACTTTAGTGGATTAACAGCATATTCAATAATTTAATTGCATTGTACAGTAGACAGATACCTCACATTATACTTGAGACCATTCTTGATATAGGCCACTGGGACAGGTAACAGACCAGCTGTTGTGTCAGAAAAATTTGGCCGGATGTCTGCACCGCTACCCTTCATGACAGTCCTGCAAAAATAAAACAGTCAGTGACAGTTTGAGGATGAGAAATAATGAGATTTGATGGTGTCGCCTACCTGTGAAAAGAGGTTCAGAAGAAATGCAGCAACAAGGGCGATCTTGAAGCTTGTGTAAACACATTGCCACGAGACAAGCACTGTACTAGCACACAAGATTCCAGCTGATACACTTTAACTATGAGAATTTTGGTGGCAAATCTGTAGAAAAATTGAATGCACACTTCTGAGTTTCGCACACAGGTGGTTAGTAAACTTTGAAGTCCCAGCACCCTACAGTATAGTTAAGGAAAGGAATATTTCGCAAATTTTTTGTCCTGCATATTAGAATCCACTGTCCTGTGTATGCTCAAGCCCCGACCATTTGTCCGTTAACTGTGTTTCACTGGAACGGCAGACAGTGATCAAATAGAAGGAGCTAGTAGGCATAGAAAAGTGGATTCTATTAAGTTGGTCACTGAACTCGCGAATTTTTCTTTTCTCTATCTATAGTACTGGTTTCACTGTGCCCTTACCATTTACATACTTGCACACTTCAGGGTGTGGATATGGCCTCAACTGTGGCCATGTCCTCCTGACAACAACCCTGCTCTTAACGCGATTCATGCCTCTTCCTCTCCAATTAAGAGCCAACTAAGTGTATGAGGTTCTGTCTTGAAACACATTCAACCCCCCCCCCCCCACTTGCAGATTAAGCGACTAATGCAAGCCAGAATACACACAGACTAAAATCCAAATTGACGTTACAGGATATAGAAACACGTACGATAAAAACAAATACTTGAAGTATGGCAGCCTGTAAAAACGGTCACAATGATTGAGGGATTCGAAACAGTGTTTTTAATTTACATATTGTCCATACTGTATAAGAATTCCATTATTTGACAGATCAATAATAAGTAGGGCAATGTAAACAAAACATTATATATCCTTCCACCACCATGTCCTTTCCAGCTGACAATCAAAACATGTCAACAGTAAAGGTATATTATGATTGCAATAACATTTAAAGTGTGTTGTGATTTTCTTGAGATTATTTTTTAGATCTCAGACAAATAATTTATTTTCGATACTAGAAGCACATTAATCTTATTAAGGTTAGGTGGGCAATGTTAATGGAATTATTTCAAATTACAGCAATGGATAGCCTACTCTACAGATATTAAGTTAATACAATTATTTAAAATTTAACTTTTTCTTTTATATTTTTTCTAAATTTGATCAAAATTGTAAAATTTAATGGCATTACCAGAAATAAACAAACATGTATGGGCAACTTATGTTTTCTACCTGACATCTAAAAAGATTAAATAATAGTAGCTTATTTGGTTACTGCAAACTGAAGTTGCAAGAGCTTATTACAGTGCAAGCAAACATATTCAAACTTTAATAATAATTAAAATAGGCTAATTCATGCAAGAATTATTACAATTATTTTTAGTGTTGCCTTTAATTTGGTTGTGTATAGGGCTGGGCGGGATCCCGAAATTTCCCGAAATTTCGGGAAGGCATCTTTCTCGAAAAGTCGGGTGAGAAGCACATAAATCCCGAAATTTGTGTACAATATGAACATAATCTAAATGGATTGTTACATTTCCTTGGTTGCCTTTACAATATCCCGCAACACTGCTTGTGTATTAATTTAAATAAATTACGTGAAAAGAAATAGGAGGAAAGAGATTTAACAAATTTTAGCAAGAGATATTTCGGATTACATTCTCGCTAAAATAAGTAGGTCGAGTACGTGTGCTCGTCAGTAAATGGCGTCATTAAACACCGAAAGAGACGTGCAATAAAAACTATAAAACACACGTTCACAAAATACGCTTCAAGAAATGCACAACACGTAACTGCCGCAATTATTCCACTTGTGAAAACTGTAAACACTTTAACGGTACACGCAAAACACACAAGAAAACAAAAAAGCCAGATCTGTGGCAAATTCCATGCTAGAAATGTTTCACATCTTCTACCATAATTTCGTTGATTATGTCGTAAAATAAACAAGCTAGGTCCCCGCAAAATTTTATAGCAATAGTAGCGAAATCTAGCAGCCTGACAAATGTAAACAAGAAAGAAACAAATAGCTGAGCTGCTAGCTATGCAAAGTCATAGATACTAGAGTCTGATGCAACGGTAAATTTAGTTGTGCAATCATGTGGCCGCCCCGCGACTGCTGGTCAGTACTTCAAATAAAATGGCGTTATTTTTCGTGCGTTACTTCCAAATGAATCCACTGGCACGTGAAAGGTCATTCAGTCTCAATAAAAGCAGACAGAATATTATGCACAATTTTTTTTAATGTGGCTCAAGTAACACGTTTGTAAAAAAACGTGAAATTTTAATTTTTACTGGTCAGTAATTTCACCAGAAAATATAAAGTGACCTGTATCATATGCAGAGCAGTTGTGTTGTGGTCACTGATTTACATCTATGCCATTGTCCGTGGCCATGAATGACAATAAAAGAAAAACGGATACAGGGTTGCCAACCGTACGGAAATTTCCGTACATGTACGGAATTTTAACGATATAATTTGGCATGTACGGAATTTTTTTAACTGTACGGTCCGTACGCTAATAGTAGGGAATTTTTTCTATATGTACGGAAATTTTAATGATGCAAATTTCTCAGTGTAGAATTTTGGTACACTGAAATTTTTAAATGCATGACCATTTCTTAAATTTTTCTAAAGTTTCCTTTTCTAATGTGAAATTATGGTGCGTGTGTGCTTGTGGTAAAATGAAGAGAACAGTTCTTTGATTATTAGCACAAGTTATTGGCCATTGAACCATGTGATCAAAATAAAAAATCTTGTTTGTTTATATGTTCATACAATCGTTGAGGTGGCCTTCGAACGTAGCTAAGTACCGTAACCATTCACTAGATCTACACTAACTGGTACAAAATTTAATATCCAGACACTGTGTATAGAAAATGTTGTCTTCATTTACTTTGTTTGTTTTTGTGTTAAAATATTTTGAATTTTGATTTAAAGGGAGTCGTACCTTTGCGAGTAAACCTGTAGTAAGAACTATGATTTTAGAAGAAGTACATTTTTATTTCATTACAAATTAATTTGTAT
>PNEQ01084998.1:0-24157 GCA_003012365.1 Medauroidea extradentata
AGGCTGTTAGGGCTGCCCCCTCTTTGTAGCGTGTGCAGTGCAGAAGTGCGTCGGTTCTCATCAGAATCTAAATTATTGTCACATCAATTTATTTTTTTGTTTCATATCTGATATTACTCTACACTTCAAGATTTGAAAGAGGGACTGTGACTCTGCAAAGTCATTTAAGACCGCTCATCTATGAACGCTGGGCCAAGCAATTAAATACTTCATAATAGCTGCCAGCAACTTTTATTTTCATTGTCAGTTCTGTAACCTTATACTGTATTTTGATGGTGATCTATACGATGTTGACGACCGTTGCGGTGGGTTACTTAGGGTTAACAGGACGTGCATAATTAAATTTGTGGCTAGTTAGTTTTTTTTTAATTAATATTTTAATTGTTCTGTCATAAGTATGCCTTGTTTGGTGTCATTCTAATCAGGATTTAATTTGTAACATTTTATCTAAGAAATTTTTTGTGTAACTATGATGCCTTGGTTTATATCTGTAAAAATTACGTTTAGCATACATTGTGGCCCAGGCTAGGCACCTGGACCCAGACATGATGGCGCCGCTCAGGAATGCGCTGGGCCGACATTGGTCTGGAACGTTCTGGTTAGTAAGTCATTTCCGGCGGCACTGGAATGAGCAGTGGCTCGATAACAGTATTTGACAGATTTCTGCTGAAATATTGTAATTTTGAGTAATTTTAAATTAATGTATGTACACATTTTGCATGTATGTACACCATGTTTCCATTTCGCTTTTACATATAATTTGTAAGTATAATTTGTAAGTTATTGTAATAATCAGAGGAGTTCCTCGCAGTGGCCGCCGTGTGGTGCTAGTTTCGGTGGTATGCATGGGCGCGCTTACCGAAGCTCTCGCCCCAGTCGTTTCCGATCAGCATACTTAGTAAGACGTGTAAGCCCGCACTCGCTGAAATGTGGACCAAGGCACTTGGCCAGCCGGCCAGGTTTCAGTTGAAGATTTCCGATGGCGCGAGTAATGTAATGTAAAAGCTATCAAAGTTTGACCACTACCAGTGGCTAATTTTATTTTGTTTGTGATTCGTGATGATGGGCATAATCGGGCATGGCGCGCGCTAACATAGGAACTCCTTTGTGTTGGCTAAGCCTGGCCAACTAGTTCGCACTAAGCTTTGTTTTTCACTTGTTTTGCATGTACTCATGTTTGAGTAACCCACCGGTGGCCTATTTCATATTTTTCTTTTGTTTGTTTTGTTCCGTTTTTTTTTGTTGCTGTAGTTAAACAAAAATGTAAAGTGCCTGAGTAAAGCCATTCATTCAAAGGAACGCTTTCAAATTTGTTTTCACTTCAGTACATCCCGCATACTTCGAACACCATGAACTTGAACCCGAGATAAGAACTCTGCTCTACCGCACGTGATGCTGCGGTAATACTATCAATTTTGTTTTTTTTTTCTCTATTTGCAAATCCAAATGAGTACAGGAACAATCAAATAACGTGGGACCGCCACAATACATAAATATTTTAAGACTGAGGCGCTATCCATTATACACATTACTAATTTTATAATTTAATTACAAACTAAGCCACACAAACGACAATACAAAACACAAAACTATAGTGCCTCAAGCGTGTACATATAGGTGTGTGTATATATATATATATATATATATATATATATATATATATATATATATATATATATATATATATTTATATATAGACGGACAGACACACAATACAGTGAACCGTCGATAACTCGATTTCCCAGACTTCGTATAACTCGGACAGAATTCCAAAAAACAAAATTAATTTTAATTAAATTATTTTTTGGTCAAAAATCATAAGAAAATTGTGACTGCCTTATTTAAATCTATCACGTTTTATTTAAAAATAGTATTAAGCTTTAAAAGCAGTTGCTCATCGCTACGTAGCCTTTAATAATCCAACAGTAAAATATCTGGCAAGTTCCGTGTGGTTAAATGTTGCTAGCATGGCGCGCAAATAGAGATACAACTCAGCAGGCAGACCTCGCTTCTTTATCTTTACTCCCTCTTCACCGCGCAAGCCATACACGTACGTGCGTCATAAATAAACATTTCAGTATGATGCTGGTGAATTGGACGGTAACTACAGGTCACAATGGCACCTAAAGGGAAATTTATTTTGTTCTGGTATATGCGATAAATTCAAGTTTGCAAAACAATTTTTTTCCGGACATTTACAAAAAAAAATAAAAGCCATTGGTTTGCATTGCAATGTAGGCAAGGAGGTGAGAGGGTTTTATTTATTTATTTATTTATTTATTTATTCGTCTTAATTTTTATGTGGCCCTTTAACGACGTCTTACAAGCCGATGAGGGTGAAGTGAGGTGAAAGAACAACACAACATACATGCCCGAACAAGGATTCGAACCCAGGGCCTCTCGCACCGTTAACTGGCGCCTAACCCACTACGCTAGAGTCCGGCGCGATATCGAGAAAAAAAACAGGGCTTAATAAATTATAAAAAAGGGGAGGGGGCAGAAAGAGGCTTTTGCCCCGGGTCACACATTCCAGAGGGCTTCACTTTTGAAAAAGTTAAATGGTAAAAAATGAATGGGCTTTTATTGAGTTCCCGTTAATGTTGTTGGTATCTGTGAAATTTATTTTAAGTGTAAAAAGTGTGTAAAGACGTCACTGAACTATGACGACGCAGCCATGGTAAGATAGTATGAAGGGAGGCCTACAAGCGCACATTTCACTTCAACCACGGCAGTGACTTCAACTAAACAAAAAAAAAAAGGAGGAAAGGTAGAATGAGATTTACGTTGCTCCTGGCCTCGTATTCTAACAAAGAGGCCCTGGAAAAAAACAATTTCTCGTAGGAAACTAGCAGCTGGCTACAGACACTGTGACATGCTGATGTAGAGCAACTTTTCACATAAACATCTCGTGAGTTGTGTGTGGTCACTGCGGTGTTTTTATTGTTGTTGAGACTGTACCGGTTGACCTTAACTACTTCCGCTCACACTCTACCACCCTAGCTTAACACACACACGTGCACGTACACAGACTGTCGTCAGCCAGACGAGAGAATGGGGTGGGAACTTTTATGTGGTCAAAGGGTGCCTAAGTGCCAGCTTCTAGCACAGATAAAAAAAGATCAGCCAGAAGAAGCATAAAAAATAAATAAAAAAGAATCTGCCGGTCAGGTTGTTTGACATTCTTTCTTTTATAGTTCTCCCGTTAGTGATAACTTCCCCACTACCCCATTCTGTAAATTGATATGTACAAAGCAGTATATATTGCCGCCTCTTTTGCTTGTAGAAATGATAGCGTACTGGTTTCCTCACGTTTCTTGTGATTAATGACTGATTACCCCTCCTCTCCAGACGCCACGCGATAACACGGACAAATCGTAACTCGGACAGCTTCTCCCACCTTTTAGTCCGAGTTATCGAGGGTTCACTGTATATATATACACATATATATACACACAGCCCTAGAACTTGGCTATCTACGTACGCATATATTATGACGATGAGTTATCAAGAGAGTGGTTGTTTTGTAACTATAATATACCTACTATACATCGGGTACATACATGACAAATTTTACTTAAATTTAATCTTTACTTTTTTGGTTCCTATTTTTTTAAACAAACTTATTATATACTTTAACTTTTTTTTTTCTATTTTTAGTCTCAAATCTCTGGAACTTATTTATTGGTTTGTAGGACTGCTTTATACAAGTCATTGCAATTTAAATAAGAGAAAAACATAATTTTTCATTTTAGTTCACGTAATTTTAATAATATAATGATTTAGTGTAATGTAACGCATAACATTGTATTGTCACCAAACTTACATAAGTATGCCAAATTTAAGCCCAATCAGATACCAAAAAATGGTTAAAAATGGGTTGTAAATTCTGAAACTGTCAACTAACTTACATACGAACATTGCATGTTACATAAAGGCTTGTAATAATGAAAACACATTGTTTAAACTACTTGACACAATTCAATTAGATTTATTTTGTCAACTATACATACATAACGCAGAGATGAACACATAAAAATAGTAAATGCAGTGTATTAATTGAGAATGAAAAATATTTTTATTTCTTCCAAAAAAATTATAATAAACTTAATTTATTAAAAAAACTAAATTTTAACAGTTGCAAAATGTTATTTCAAACTCTATCAGAAATAATCATATTTTCTTTCACATTAATGGCATGTTTTTAACGTAACATTTTAAATTAAACTCCGAAAATCAATATACGTTTAGAATTGAAATGTTACTGTTTTCCACAAGTTTGTTATTACAGCGTTTCACAGCACAACTTTTGGCCTAATATTAAATTTTTTAATACTTGCAAATTTATTGAACACTTGCAACAGCTTTTCAACTCGCGTTTTTAAATATCTACAACACTGCAAGAAAAAGAGCTAACAAAAAATGTGACGGATTTATAATGAATATGACCTTAAAGGAGAAAGGGGGCCAAGATATATTCAGTGAATGCAAAACAAGAATTTAATACCATCTATGCTATCATAATTTTACTTGAAGTTATTACAGACTTTATGTAAGTCACTACACATATTTGTTTTTACACATAAAAAAGTATGGGTTCTCCCACTACAAGGTTTTTGCTTAGAGTTGAATTTGGAACTACATAAGAAGTTGAGGCGGTCGAGTGCATGCCTTACACCTAGGCGATCCGAGTTCTATTACTGGTGTTTAACGTCCGGATTTACGCATGTAGGATTGTGTTGGATAATGCTGCAGCCCGGCGTTTTTTTTTTTTTTTTTTTTTTTTTTTTTTTTTTTTTTTTTTTTTTTTTTTTTTTTTTTTTTTTTTTTTTTTTTTTTTTTTTTTTTTTTCCAATTTTGGGACAGTAAAAAATACATAGTTTAGATGATGAATTTATGTGCTTATTTGTGAATAAGTGAGTGATTTTGGTCACCGCTCAACATTGAGGTCTTTAGCGCTGGTGAAGGGTGACATGAGGTGAGTATGAAGTAGTATCGGAATGAAAGGGCGGGGGAAACAAAAGAGATCCCTGAGAAAACACGCCGACCAAAGTCATCATTTGGCACAATTCCCACATGCAAAAATCCGGGAACCGACCCCGCCGGGAATCGAATCCGGATTGCCTTGGTGGGAGGTGAACGGTCTAACAATTCGGCCACCACAACTCCCAGGTGTATTTTGACACAAAACACCACTTAATAGTCCAACATTCTGCAGAATGTTAGTCTGTTAGACTACAATATATAACACATAATATTTTTGCAGGCGTTTTAAATGTACAATTTTTAAATTACTATAGTTCCTTAAAATCAATTCCAATTTAAAAATTTCACCTCTTACAGGCTAGTTTCTTTGTGCAGATTACATACTTTCTCAATAAAACTTGAGAGAAAGGCCCATTGCTGGGTATTTCCACCTGATAAAAGTTCTCAAACAGACGCAGCTAAAACTCAGTGCTCCATAAAATTTACAAAATGTTGTCAAGTGTTGGGACACTTAATTCAAAGATTTGTGCTGGGCCCGCACTTCCTTTCATGCAATTTGGTGAAGGTTCTACAAATGTATCGTTTACCAGGACTTAGCAGATCGTCAACTACAATATTGTGAATATTGACAGTGGCATTGTACCAACTACGTCAGTGAACGACGTAATTTGACGACGTTAGAAACAGTTCAGACATTGCAAGTTATCAGCAATTAACATATTAAATACTCAGCAGTTATACAGTGGAACCCTTGAATTACACCCCCTGATTCTACACTTTCCTGCCATTTACACTGTTTGTATTTGGTCCCATTTAATGATTTTACATTATAATCTTCTTTCAGATTACACATTCCTGCATTTTACACCATTTTTTACTGGTCCCTTGAGAAGTGTAATTCAGGGGTTCCACTGTATTTCTAATACTTACACATATCCAGAAATTCACATACCTTATATTGTACTCCATTTGTTGTTTTGGAATATTTACCGTCGCCGTTTGTAAACATGACATACTTCGCCATAGATGTGATACAGACTAAACAGAGACACAGGTGCAAGCAGTGCAGCTAACTTCGTGCTACTCCAGCGCTATCGAGCGACAATGGCGGAACCTCAAGAAATATTCCCGAGAGCTGTACTAATATAATTTTCCTGTAATATTATGAATTTCTGAAAAGAAGTGTTTATATAATTAATATTGTTCTAAGCGAGACGTGTAATATTTGTATTGTGTTTTCGTTATGTAATTTCAGATTTCGTAGTAATAATTGATATACTGTAATTAATTCGTCATAGTTGCTCCGCCATATTGGTCGGACTATTTCCAGTGATTATATTCATTCTAGCTTCTTGTATTTATAGTCGTGTTTTTGTAGTATGTGGGTTCAGTCGGCTACATGTGAAATGTAACTCTTGTCTTTCGTATTTGTAAATGTGGAATGGGTTGTTATGCTGCAGGACTTGTAAATGATTAATTTGCAGCGCCTTGTTTAGTTTCTTGTTTATTATTTCTTGAGTTAAAGTCCTGTAGCATAATGGCCCAAGTCCTAGTGTTTCGTTCGTGTTTTGTGCTGTTTGTTGTTGTTTCACTTTGCCTGGTATATTAAAGTAACTTTCGCGTTCGAGATTTCAATAAGTAAACTCAAGTAATATGTAATATTATTCAGTAAGAGAGAGAGAGAGGCAGACATGTATTTTCTGTTAGTTTCGTTTGTTGATTAAGTAATCTATGTAGGCGTGTAATTTGATGCTTAGATTTGACAAAGAATGTAAACCATTTAAGATATTTAATAGTTACTGAATTAGATGTTTTGCATGCACCTTATGAGCCCGATTAAGATACTTGTGCGAGGGTGTTAGCTGTGTATGCATACTACTGAGGTAGGTTATGCTTATGTTTGAGATTGTGTGTTGGGGCGAGTGTCCCCTGAAAGTTTTAATTAGTAAGTAAGTATGTTTAGGGGCGTGTGTCCCCTCGGTTTATGTTAGGGTTTGCTGCTGGGAAGAGAGTCTCAGTCAGCACTTGTTGTGTGAGCTAGTTCCCTATGAGGTAGGGCTGGCCTATGTTTAGTTATTGTCTTTGCTACACCCTCCTCAGGGTTTTCGACTAGGGCTTCTTGTTATTTCATATTTGTTCAACTTTAAATGAGATTCCATTTGCACGCCTGTTAATAGTATTTTTGTAAAGTTAATGTTTAATGTTATTTGTTTCATTTGGAATGTTTTGATTCTTTTTTTAAATTATTTTAGTTTGTATTATTTGCAAGGTTTTGTAACTGTTGATTATGTTTTGGATTATCAATAAATCGCTGTTGCGATTGAACCTGACCTTTGATGTTTACTTGAAGTTGTAGCTAAATGATAACCCTATTTCATGTTTGCTGATAATTGTGACATTATTTGCAGATCATGCTGATCACTTACTAGTTTTGCTAGACTTGAGGTTATGAGTTTCTAGCTTTGTTTGAGTTGAAATTTAACCTTGCCTAGGCATGCTTGCCAATAGTTGGGAATCGCAACCCTCGTTCCTGCCTCTGCTATGCGATTTTGAAATTGTTAAGGTGCCATCACCAGGTCGAGGTTAGCCCCGATGGAGGGGTGGTGATGGTACAGATTGCTACGACTCATTGAGCAATGTCTCCCAATGGTCGAAACTCTTACCAGAGTTGTAGAATTGAACTTAGAGCAAAAACGTACATAATACAGTATGTATATATCTTGTTTTTTGCATCACCTTAAGAAAACATTGCACATGACATCTTAAGATTTTTGGATTTTTGGATATAAAAATTTAAAATATCTTAAATTTTATACTTTACATTCAAAAATATCTTTGCCTTGGTTACTTTTTCACTTTGAACTAAACAGGCATTATTTCCAATGACATTTTAACCAACTAAAAAACATTTTCATTTGCACGACACGTACATGTTGGCAGTATACAGTTTTCTACACTTACCCATAAAGAAAGTTAAGTCACCTTCACAAATAAATTAATTCCTAGCAAATAAATATGACTGTCTTACATACTTAATGAGATGTATTAATATTACTAGTAGAATTTCATTTACTTTTAACTTTAATTTCGTAAAAAAGATGGTATATTTTCTTCACATTAATAATTTTTTTTAAATTCAAAAATTTCTCCATTAGTAGCAATAGTAGACAGTAACAAACCTCATTACATCTATATTTGTAATATTTCTATAGTCAAGATAGTTTTTGCAGCAGTTTAAATACAGAAAAACAGTACAATTGTGACTTTTACAAGCCCGTATGCAAAATCTAGAGCAAAAACTTCAACAGAAAGTAATGTCTACAAGTTGAAAGGTATTGTATATGATACAAATATTTGTTACAGCTGATCAGTCTTAAGCTACTGTTACAAACACAAGTTATGCATTACTACTCACTCTCTCTTGCTTTCGCATTGTCATTCCACAGTCTGGATGCTCTCTCCAATAACTCTCCCTTCTCACAACATCCACGGAAGTCTACTCTGTTGCGAAGAAGTAGTTCTTTCAGACTTTTCACAGGCATGCTCTCCAGTTCCGAGAGTGAGGTGATGTCGTTTAAAGAAACTGCCTTACGCTGTAGAAAAAAATCACAAACGCAAAAAGCAATGGATGTAACTGCATACGGTATAAAGAAGTAACATTACTTTGAATATACAGCACTGCTTTTCAATGAAAATGCAGTATGAAATAACTGTACAAAGCAACGAGAATGAATTGCTGTATTGTAAAGGGTGGGGGAAGGAAGGTGGCACTTTTCACAACATATTTAGCTAACCTTAACATATTGAATATTATTTTTTTATTGAAACCACACTCTTTTAAATGTGTTCTATGTAAAACATTGCAATGAAATTTCCCCCTAATTTATAAATTACATTTTGAATAAATATTGGCAAAGTGTTTTGTTCAAACAGAATTCGTAAACAAATTTCATGTAGAGTAATATTTGTCTGGAAAAGTTGTCACTAAAACTTATCCAATTAAAAAAATTTAATTTTACAAAGGTTACCCAATTTAAACACAATGGCTGAGTGGTTAAAAGTTTGGTATTGTAAAGCGACCAGTGTGCGCTCGGGGTCAATTTTGTATCCTTTTTATTTGTCTTTGTATTTAGATAATACTTATTTGTTAAAGCTAAGTGCACTCTATAAGAAGCATATGTGATCCTAACTATCTCCTCATTGTGATGGTTCACCAAGTCATTGCCGGAAGTGCTTAACTTGCAATGACGCTAAGCAGTATGCTTTAAACCTGGCAATAGAATGCTGACACCCAAAAACCGAGTGACTGGTTGACAATTGTAAAATAAAAGGGTAGTGTGTTAAGGATCTCCACCTAAGAAATTTTGGATCATTGCCCAGTCACCTTACCTAGAGTACTGAAACACTCTTAGGGTACTTTGTACAAATAATTGTAATTTATTCAATTTAATTTAAATTGAGAAAGCTTTGATGTGACTAACATGTTGGGTGAAGAACTGTTAGGTAAAAGCTAAACATAATACTGTTAGGTGGGAAACCACCTGTGTAACCAAGTGTGAAGTGTATTTAACTGCTAATGTGCCCGGATAAATGGTAATATGACTATAACTGTGTCTGGATTTAACCCCAATCACACTTAAGCTTTTTGCTTGTAGTCCCGTATTACGAAGTAAAGCAATATATTCAAGGGTCTAGGTCAATAATAATTTTTTTTTTCTCTATGTTCATATTTCTATCAAGACATTTGATGCAGATGTCTGGGATGACCATCACTTGGCACACTTGATGCCTGGAGGGGGGGAGGGGGTCAGCACACACTAGGAACTGTTGTTTCTGGTGGTGCTGGCGCATTATGTCTTTTAGTAAATATAATTTGTTGTAATACTTGGATCCTCACATGTGATATAGCCTTGTAATCTGGCTAATTTTCTGATATTTCTATGTTTAAATTTTTATTAAGTTGAATCCCTGACAATTTCTAGAATATTTGTAAATGTTCAAGAACATTTAGTGGAAGTCTGCCATGCTGGTACCGGGAGGGCCACTACCGGGGTTACACAGGCCGCGAGGTGCGGACACACTGTAGTGAATTGTTGAAGGATAAGCACGTGGCTAAGTAATTCGTAGCTTAGCACTTAGCGGTTTTCGTCCCTTTACGGACATTTCTAACGTAGTTGAAGATGAGAGACATGGCGTGTTGCGAGTGCTAAATGTGTACGTAAAAGATACTGTTAGAACATTCCAAATCTTACGGGCAGAATGAATTCTACCTACAGTTTGTAAAATGTGCCATTTCCTAAAGAAATGCCTGACTGCAGTCCAATTTACTTCAGCTTCACCATTTGGTAATTTATTCCACTTTCTGCTTTTGTCCATGACCATTGAGTTTGTCTGACTTTCGGCCATAGTACGTTTTCTTTTGTTTCCTGTTTGTTTGTGATTCATGACTGTAAGATCTTTGTAAGAAATGGTGAGAGAGGTGCCGACATTTGAACTGAATAAATAACGCAGTTAAATTGAATTTGGATTTTCGTCTTAATAATGCACTAAACAGCCACAATTTGAATGTAACGAACCTCTGAGAAAAAACAATGTTCAACCACAAGTAGCCGGAGCACACCATAAGCTCTACATCAGTACTGTGGTATGTGGAAGGGAGCCCAGGTGCCACCACAGTATATATAACCCTAAATGTTTTTCCCCCCTAAATAAACAATCCATAAACTTAATCTGTGGTGGTGGCACAGAACACATTATACTTTGAATAATCACACTGCTTTTCTACGTAAACATAATAAGAGTTAGGGTTTCCTGTATGTGCACTGACATTGTAACATTTTACTGTCAGCAGAAATCCATCTGGTGTCATTGACTCTTATTGCATATGTTACATGATTGTACTATGTGTGAACTGAATTATGACTAAGACAAATTAACTGTCACATACTTTACATACTTTCTACAGAAAGCACACTGGACACTAATGACTGTTTTAGCAATGACATATTCCATAAACCACATCAAGTTCTCCATACGTGTAGTAGCAACTGCACAAAAACAAGGAAATATTAGCTGGAAAAACATGAATGTAACTTAGTGTCCCCCTGGTTGCGAAAGCAAGGCCCTGATTTTCTAGCACAAAAAAATTTAACTAACTTAACCTAGAAAGAAAAAGATTACAAGGTGTTGGGCAGGTCCAGGTGACATACACTTCATTTTTCCCAACTAACTTTACATATCTTTATAAGGTCTCTAAGTGTGAGCATGAGCATTGAGCAGGTAGGATTACTCTTCTTGAGTGGTTTGTACTAGAGCTATCTTTAACCCAGTGAGCGACTACTGAGTGAGCCATCAAGGAAGATCTCTAGTACTAGCGCAGGGAGTCTAATCTTACTTCAATAAATGGGAAGGCAGGTGTCACTCCCTCAGTATCAAATATCATAGGCTGGTACACAGATTGGATTAATGAAGAGGGAGAGAAGTAATTCAATTTCACAGGATGTATATTCAAGAATGGTACAAGCTACAGTCACCTGATACAAACAAACATCACATGGAATACTATAAATAACAAAAGCTATAGTCACTCAATGCAAATAAATATCACTTGATTGACTTGGACGAAGTCACAAATAACACAAGGGTTACATTCAATATGAAAAATACCGAAACATGTTTTGATAAAGACAACTAGCTTACAAGGCACTTCTGGCTGTTGTACATGCCGGGGATTCAAGGCTTTGCAAAGGGCCGTAGTTACTCTGTTATCACTCTTAATTGCGTAGAAGGTTACTACATTCCATAGCCTATGAACAACATGGCTTCCGAGGCGATTACTACTGACAAGGTGCTGCAGGCCAATAAGATACATGACTAAAGGAGTCTAGACTTTACTGACAGTAATAAGAGCACAAAACAATACTTTACTATTAGGGAGTGAGGCATGGAGATATGGCAGGAAATGTCTTAGAGTAGGTATGGGGGCAGAAGAAAGGTGTGGGTAGGAGGGGCAGGCTTCGGTGGCTAGTAACAGACCACAGCCCTAAAGATAGGCTGGCGGGCTTCAGTCGCTAGGAACAGACCACAACCTTGGAGAGAAGGCGGACTTCGGAGGCTACACCACAACCATAGGTAGAGGAAGGGGAGAGGATGCCAGACCGGCCCGGCTCAAAGGCCGAGCCGCTGACAACTCTCAGCTGCTGGGGCTGGTTTGCCCCCTTTTTATACCTGCCCAGAGGGCGAAAAGTACCATTAGCAAGATGGCCATTGGGCTGCTTGGAACTGTCTGCTTCTACAGTTGCACACTGAAAATACTTACTCATGGCATGAAATTACTCCGTCACATAAATAAACTTCATGACTTACATAAATTACACCCATGTTGCCATTAACAGGGTGGCCACTCATTGCAACAAAGAAAATTCCCTGATTTTCCCCCGATTTTCCTGATAGAAAACCAAAAATTTCCCTGATTTTCGCAAGTATGAATAGAACATTTTGGCATTTTATTCAACATATTTTCCAATCATGATAAATGTTTTAAGTCCTTTTTGACACTACTGTCAGTGAACTTGACAAAACATTCATCAGAAATAACTACGAATTTCACAAAGGAGTATAATCACACCTACTTAGCGGCAACCTTGGCAGGTTATTTATAGATAGCTGTGGACATGACAAGCCACACATCCCACCCCACTTCCCCCGCCACGGTTCACCATCTTCCTCTCTGCCCATCACTCTCAAGCCAGTGCGAGTCACCTTTCTTCTCTCTTTTCTTTGTTAGCCACGTTTCCTTCCCTACTCCCTCCTGGCCGATCAATCATAGTCTTCCTCGTGCTGCTTCACCGTATTTTACTCCCATGATATTTTTACATGATATTCTCCGTTCACTCTAAGTTGAGTTCTGAAGTAAACAAATAACATAATATCACTGTACTTCTCTAGATTATAATTGGCACAATTTGTGCAGCGCACCGACGTACTATTTCCAACCGACAAAACTGTGTACAGTCTGTACCATAGGAAACAACAATGCCCTATATATTAAAACAATATCACGAGAAAATTTTGTACGTATTATCGACATACAGGAAACAAAAATTATATAAAAACTTTATAATAATATTGACATAATATGCAATAACAGTATATTTCAAAATTTAATTGTAATTATCAAGCCATGACTTATAATCGTATTCAAATATTCTGGTACTAATGTAACGAAAATTTGGTACTACATGCAGAAAAAAAGTTGTCAACAAAATGAGTGATTAAACTTACTGCAAAGTCCTCCTGGGGTTTTGGAAAAACTACATTTAATAAATCACCAAACAATCTGTCGATAATTCACGACACATGTTTATTTTTTGTACAGAATAATATGCGAGATTTACATTCTTGCCTTATATACATCACAGCAGTTTCTTAAGTAATGAAGAACTATATATCCACAGTTTGAAAACCATGCAAGACATTTTCACTGTTCACGTCCAGCGTCACATAACCTAATCTGCAAGCTATGTAAACATAGACTGACGCGAGGATGGAACGAAAAAGATCAAGGAATTTCGGTTCGGATGAACTGGAACGGAAAATGGATATACGGAAAAACCATTCGCAGTAGCCACAACATTGACGCGTTAATGTACAAAAATATTTTTTAAAAATAAAACATTATACCTGATTGTGATATTTCTAACTTATTTTTACTGTTGTAATTATTACTGAACTAAACTTTTGGTATTTCCAGAGTATCAGACATCTCTAAATGCTGGCAAGTGTACCAAGAAACTCGTCCGTTTAACAGTACGCCAGTCATTAAATAACTCGTGAACCAACTGTATGGACGAGTCATCCGCTAACCATAATTACAGTAATAAACATATAGCATGGTAGATTGTGTTTGCAACGTCTGTATATTTAAGATATTTGTTAATAAAACTCTCTCATTAAGTGATGGAGTGGTAAATTTATATGTACACGACAGATAACAAGATCTGTTTCTTATGCAAGGTCACAGTGCACGGCGGTCTGCAGCCAATAAACATATTTGTTTATCATTTGCTTTGTTTATCCTAAAACTCAACTTAGAGTGAACGGAGAATAGGAAGGCACAAATATTTTTCTCCTGGAACTTGTTGCAAAAATCATGGTGCTCACTATACATGAGGGCGCACTATACACAAGTATATACAGTAATATCGCAATGGCATATGTCCACAACAGTACAGTATGTTATTCCATCTCATTGCAAAAACTTCCAAAGACATTATATTCCAGCTTGTTAAACTGTAGGAAACTTGTACTTAACATAACCTAAGACAGTTATATTAAGTTCCCTGACGAGATTCAGTATGGTCGCTAAGACACATTATCACATATGCTCGATCACCTTGAAAAAGTGGAGGCATTTATTGACTACATAAACACACTATTCGACAAACATGCCCCAATAGTACAAGTTAAACGAAAAAGACAAACAGCGCCCTGGATTACAAGTGAACTAAGGGAAAAGACAAAGGAAAGAGACAAGGCTAAGAAACTCTATATGAAAACTAGAAAAGAAGTGTGTTTACATGAATATAAAAAACTAAGAAATTTAGTCAAATATTTAGTTTGAAAATGCAAACTCTCATATTTTACACACTCGGTTGAAAAGCATAAAAACCCAAACACTCTCTAGAAAGACCTTAAATCATTTAATGTTACAATGTCTCGTAACTCAACAATCCCTACTGAACAGCAAAACCCGGATGAAATTAATGACTACTTTATAGAATCGCGTTAACGCTTCCTCTCTACTCCACAGATCATAACACACACTTTCTGCCAAGATGGTTTAAATTTAACACCTGTCAGGGACTCCGAAATATATAAAACGATAAACATCATCATATCAAAGGCTGTAGGGCCTGATGGCATAGGTATATTTATGGTCAAATTATGTACACCATACTGCATACCAGTATTGTGGAACATAATACATTTTTCGCTGGAAAACTCATCCTACACAATGGAAGTCGTCTAAAATAATAAATACTGTAACCAAAAGTCACGGAACCTCGCGAATACAAAAATTTACGCCCCATCAGTATCTTGCCCACTGCCTCTAAAATAATTGAAAAACTTGTTCATAAGCAACTTAGCGAAATGCTAGAGAAGAAAAATGTTCAGTACGACAAACAGTCAGGTTACAACACATACATGACTTTAAGTAATGTAACGGACAATGCATTCAAAGCGCTTGATAAATCAAACGTTTTGATAATATGTAGTATTCCTAGACTTCTCTAAGGCTTTCGACACTCTACATCATAATTATTCTACTGTCACGACTCTCTGAAGTTGGCGTATCACAGAGAACTTACAGGTGGTTTCAGAACTATTTAATGAATCACAAACAACAAGTGGAGTTAGCAACCGCCACATGCACATGAAAGACAAGTACAATCTGGTGTACTGCAGGGAAGTATTCTTGCCCCAATTCTCTTCTCTATTTATGTTGCAGAGTTACCGAAATACTTAAAAAAGAAGAAGCCACGTCACAGAACCATTAAAAAATACTGGTTGGTTAAACATGGAAAGCAGACGATTATTTAATTTTGCCACCAAATTAAAGTCAATTACTCTCAACAACACTCCGCAGTTCTTAGCATCGAAAAACTATTTCAACTAAATTCCCTCCATAACTACAACACAAGGCATGAAACCAAATCCCAAATACTGCGTCACACCAGCGCAACATTCCACCGATCATTCTGTTACATGGCTAGCCGTTTCTGAAACGAGCTGACACCCAACCTGAAAATGACAAGTTCCTTAGCAGTTTTCAAAAAAATATATAGATATATATTGTTGACAAGCCAAAATCGTCAAAACTGAAGAAGGTTGTTTGACAGACAACATACACAACTTACAAATTTTTACCAAGAAAATAACTATTACAGTGGCTGAAAGTAATATGTGATTGCGAGTATTTTTTTTCTACGCGTTTATCACCTTGTGTTTTAATATTTAATCTGTTATGTATGTAAACAAATATTTAACTAAAAAGTCGTTCTAACAATTTTTATTATTATTATTTTTTCAATGGTTTTTATCCCTCTGTAATTATGTATTTAGTTACAGATTCTGTTTGCACACGACCAATTGTAAACCGGCTGTTGTGCTGAACTTCAATTGTGTATAAATAAATAAATAAATAAAATGTCTAAAGGCCCTGTCACACTGTCAAATTTTTGTCTCCAACTACATCTTACGATAAGGTTGGAAGATGAATATTGGATGAAATGTAATCATCAAATTTTTGCGTCAAATAAAGTTGACAGATTACTATCAAATATGTTTGAAGACATGTTGCACCGTCAAATTTTGTTGGAGCTGTTAACCTGTAAGTTTGGTTATGTTTTAGAATAAATGTAAAAGTTTGGTACACATTTAAATTTAAGAGCATTCAGTATGTAAATAATGCAAAATAATTTGATTAGCAGGAAAACTTCACGAAAGAACAATTAATGCCATCATTCTGCAATATTTATATTTTTAATTTGTAGATTTATGTAATTTAATCAAAATTGCACAGAAAGCCTAAATAGAAAATATTAGTATATTTTTAAGGCAAATATCCAACTCTTCAATTAATTAAAATTACAATGGATTGCTTTGTCTTTACCTAAAACTACAGTACTTAATATTTTCCATCCAACCTAACATGGTGCACGAATGAAGGTTATGATATTTCAGTTTACAAAGGGCATGATTGTGATTGGCTGAGCCATCCAACATCCAAGAAATTTTTTAACCTGTCCAATTTGCAAATATTGGATGAAAACTAAAGCCATCAAACTTCTTCCAACAAATATGGCCACGACAGTGAAATTTTTTGGGACTCCACTACCATCCAACATTATTTTTCAACTTTATTTGAAGCGATTGGCAGGAAAAATTTCACAAAGGCCTTAAGAGACTGCAAGCAATTCAAGGTTTCGTGACATATTTGACATTTAAAAACATTACTCGTGTAACTGTTTGATCGCCTAACACTGATATTTCGCCCTACTCATGCTAACCTCGTGACCGAATATAACAGCTTATGATTTTCACAGGCGTTGCGGTGAATGCAAATGGCCAAGAAGTGTTCATGTATAGTACCGTATTTACTCGCGTATAATGCGCACTTTTATTCCAAAACAACTGATAAAAATTCAGGGATGCATAGTTGTCACAAAATGTTTACAGAAAGCAACCTTCTCGAGTTAGCTAGGCTTACTTGTTATCGTGACCAGGATGTTCATCAATGAATGTTAGCAAAGGTAAGGAAAACAAATGAATACAAGTACATAATTAAGACTGGTTTATTTCTTGAATGCAAGAAAACATCATTCAGATTACAATTTAAACAACGTGAGAATAAGTTATAGTCTACTCTAGCAAGCCTAATGACATTTTGTAAACTCATAGAACATAAAATTCTTGGTAGCTCATAAGTCAGGCTTAATTATTAGCGTACAGATGTATGAATTTCATCAAACTATTTGTTTACTATAAAAGCTTCTACTATATGGCTGTAAGTAATAGGAATTTATGTAACCACATATCATTGTGATTCAATTTAATAAAACTCTTTAGGCATAGTTTCAAAAATCTCTTAATTTTAGATTACAATGTGTGTATGTAATAAAAGAATATAAACCTATTTTAAACACAAAGTTTTGTACTAAAATTTTGGAGATAATTTACAGGCAGAAAAAATAACTTTTTTAATTTGTTGTGCACGAATAACCAAACATAAAATGATACCAAACTATATGTTTATATCAAGTATAAGATTATATCAATTCTTTTCACCAAACGTTAACTGAAATGTTTGATAAGTTTATTTGTATCGTACCCCTAAACAGTGTGCCCCTAAACAAGTACTATTTTATAAGAATGTGTCAACAGAAAACATTAAGTGTCAATTGAGCAACCTTTAACACGCCACAGTCCTACAGAGTTTATTGGTTGTGTTAAAATTATCCTTTACTTTTTAAACTTACGTAAACGTGAAAATCAGATTTTAATAATAATAAACTGGTGTTAAGACAATGTTTTGATTTCAAGAAAGCCAACAAATGTATGATTACATACATCTAGGATGCATTGTTACGTATGTCATTGTCAATCATACACATGCAGCTACTGTATAAACCAAATTTATCTTTGGTGCTCTTTTTATAACATTAAATTATATTCACAAGCACAAACGGTAGGTTTCAGTATAACTTTATTTAAATCATACTTGTGTAGGTCAATCACCTCTTTATTTCTTGGTATTTTTTTAATGGAATGTGTATTTTTGTTGTGTCCATTACTATGTGTTAGTACAGTGTGGTGCAATACATTGTCTTTTACATGCTGAAACATTAATGGTAAATTTGCTGGTGCAACAATGCGCGGCATTCACTTATGTAAACAAGGGAAGGGCAGGCTTGTGCCTATGCAGGGACATTATAGAGGAATTTGGCGCTCCAGACGCGTTTTAACAGGTGTTCAAAAAACAATTTCATTTTTTCATAATTTTATTTACGCTAATTTCTCAACCATGAGACTGTTTGTGTACAATACTGGTCTGGTGCTATGATGTTTGGAAGAACAGATGGCAGTAAAAAAAATTACATGTTGCCCATTCTTGAAATGTCACGTTTTCTATACGCGAGTCATAGTGTACACTGATTACACTATTTCATGCAAGTTACTGCGACGTAAAATCTATATTTTGTCTTGCAATATTTATTATGTATATATTTCATGTTACAATTATTTTGAACTTGTGTATGTTTCATGTTACAATATTTCTGAAGTTGTGTATATTCAATATTACAATTTTTTCCAAGTTTCTGTATAATATATTCCGATTTTAACATTTACCGGTATGCACTTTGTGATCGGAGAATGTGTTAACAACATGTCAACTGACTGTATGCAGCTGAATGGGTATTGGTTCCTATTACCCTAAGTAGTAAAATACATAGAGTCTACGGTTTCGAATGGACTGATTAGAATTTCTTTGCACATCATAATGCACACTAATTCAGGCTATTAGTAGTGTGAAATATTTATACTGTAGATGGATTTTTAAATTCTTCACACACATGCTATTCAGGAGTGATTTATTTTATTATTGAAAGGAAATCTTATTCTTTCTCCTGACGGTTGTTTTATAATTGTATAAAACCTTTAGCAATTTTTCCAGAGTGTTTGTTTACTATTGTAAAATCTTTCTATCTTTACTCACGTAAATTATTTGTGTGTCCACAAGAAAGTTAACGCAATTGCCACAGACTATATCAATTAAATGTGAATATCTTAGTATTATCTTTTAATTGTACAATGGGGAACGAACATGTTTCCCTCTGCAGGAACATAACGGTTTGCAGAATAAAGGTTTCATTTTATAAACAGCACAATTAAACAAAAGTGATTCTGGAGTTTATCAATGTGTTATTCTAATTTATTTAAATTATTTACCAATGTGTTATTCTAATTTATTTAAATTATAATGTACAAAGTTTCTTCCTTATTTTATGAGAATATTATGTCACTTGTAAAATTTTAAAAATTAACAACGGTGACTTTTATGACTGTACAAAAATTTTATAACATTTCTTATAATTTATATTTAAAGCACAATACAAAAAAAAACTCTAGTATTTGTGTTCGTATATCACTTTGCACCAACCCATTTAATAATAGTGGTATTCTCATTATTTTATTTTTAAAAGAGTAAAATTTTTTGTTTGGTCAATGAGCATAATACCTTTACGTCGAAACTAGTAAAACCTTGCATTTAAATTATTAAAACATACACTAATTCCATTAGTGCTGAACAGAGAAATTAACAGTGCGTGAGTTACTTAGACTTGTGACAGCATGTTGAAACCATGACTCAATTGACTGAAACAGAACTCTCTCATGCTTCCGTTATCTGTTTGCTATCTGACAATGAAGTCACAGTGAGCGCTCCGGTACCTCAGTTTATTACAGACAGTGTGACATGAAAAGACAAGTAAGTGAAAATGCATGCTCGCTAGAATCTTCCATGTTATCTAACACTGGTTGTGTTGACTGACAGATGAGGCTATTTCGGAATTAAATGGTGTCAAGTGCTACAAAGACCTGTGGTTTAGCAGCCATATTTTCAAATTAATTCACTGAACAGTAATAGAGGAACGCTTTGATTGTATCGAGTGTATTGATAGATGCGTGAAGTGACAGTGCACACGTCAGCTAAGACCTTACACCATGAAATTCATCCCACAAGCATCCTGGCACAAGTGAAGCAGGGAGGGTAAAATTGAAAAGGACAGCCTTCCCCCTCCACCTGGCGCACGCCACCCTGGCTCTGCTCTTGTTGCCTCTCTTCTCTCTTTGAACGCAGCTAAGCCAAGCCCCACAGCATGCTTTACCACAGAATCTGGAGCGCACACTCGTCTTCCCGTCTCCGTACATACTGCCCTTAAGGACAGAACACAAATGTAGGTAATATAGAAAAAGAGACGAATAACCAACAGCAGCTTCTTTGTTTTTTCCTGTGTTTTGTTTAAATATGATGCTGTTGGTTATTCCAGTCTTTTTTTCTTTACTGTATTTGTGATCTGTTAACTGCTATCCTGAAAGTTTTTAATATTAGCACTGTAGAAAGTATTGTATAAATGTTGCACATAATTGGTACAGTCGTTAAAAAAACTCATACAAAAATATCAAAGCATAATTGCTGCAAGGAGTATTTTGTTTAGACTTCCATGTGCATCTATTACATGACAGTTAGGTTTAGGTGGTGGAATTAAAGAGGGGTTCACAAGTGTTTATACAAGTACATTTCTTCCAATAAGATCACAATAATACTAAAAATAAATACAGTAAGGGGATTGTGGCTCCAATGTAGGGACTCATTTCAAATTGTTTCTCAGGAAACTGCGGATATCTATGGGCTTCACAGGTTAACAGTTTGCCTCTCCAGCTGTAATGTCCTGCCCTCTGGTTAATTCCTTATTTTATATTATTATGACAATCATATTAACTACCACAATACACAATAATGCCAAATTGCAGGTTTCAATAAAGTAAAATCATTAAACAGCAATAATACAATACAAAAAATGAACCAACAAGTTGTTTACGTTTCTTTTCAAATGACATTATCAATAACATAACTGTAATTCAGTAACCACAAACAACACATATTACTGCATTGGCAGTTCAAGTTTGAGCACTTTTTCTGCAAAACATTTTCATGACTTATTGCGAAGAGCAACAGAAATTAAGGATATATCAAGGTCTATAAATAACCGAACGAACCACTACAATAAAATTTAATTTGAACTATAAAATTACTCTACTAACCTGTATGGGAACTTCTATGTCTTCATTAGCATCCTGAGAACCAGAAATGCCTTCCTCAACAATAGACATGCTATCAGGTTCCACCACCACAAAAATCTGGTTTGTCTGAACACCATCATTATCATCTTCTTCAGTCACCAAAGGTTCGATTCCCGAATCAGACAGAGTCCCATCATTAGAGCCCTCAGGTACTTCGACAATATCCACCGATCTAGAGTTCTCGATGACGACAAAGCCGTCGACTACAGAGTCAGGTGGAGAGGACACATCATACTCGGGTTCTTGTTCCTGCTCGGAACTTGGAGGTGGCTGCTGAGATGCTGTAGGTGCTGAGGAGGTGAAGTTTGAGGCAGGTGCACTTTGAGGTTGTGGCTGCGATTGTGACTGCGGCTGTGGTTGATACTGTGGCCTGTATGGTGCAGATTCTCTGTAGCTGGTCAGAGCCACGTGTCGTATCAGCAAATCCACTAATTCTTTTTTTTCTGCAATTCATATTATCAAAACTAAGTTAATCTGATCATGCTACTAACTGGATTTACGTGGATGGAGAACCAAAACTTAAAAAGAGTACTGGAATATATGGGTCAGTGAACAAATGAATTAATGAATAAAAAATACTGCTATGATATCATCAGAAGAAACTATCAAGAACTCTTAACAGGTATACAAATTCAATTTAAAAACATGCAAAGCTTACGCAAAGACAACAACTCTAATCAGCTCTCTGCAGCTTCAGCAATGTTCAAGCTCAATAGAAAATAAGTCGCAGATGTAGGATGCACAGTTGAAAATAATTCTAAAACTTACCATTCTATTTCATGATTCCCACACACCTGGGACATGTAAAAATAAGGAATTCTCAGGACTGTACTACATTTATTTTACTGATTAAATTCTTAGTATTGAACCAAAATTTTGAAACAATAATACTTAAATAAATGCGAAAAATAATCTATACATGATTCATTTATTGCAATAAAGGTGGCAGTGATTTCATAATTTTTAAGCTTCTAAACTGATTAAATATCTATTAGCTCTAATGTAAATGAAAAAAAAAAGTCATATTGAGAGGGGAGGGGGGGGTGTTAGACAATTTTATTGTATTTTCAGTTTTTGAGCAATAACATTTATTCTAATTCTATTATAAAAATTTCTTTTCGACGAAACATAGAATGTATTCTTGGTGAACTGCTTGACATAAATACTAATGGCATCTTTCACTAATATGTCATGCAGAATTATTGCATGAGAATTTTTGAAAGTAAACCTATAATTCTCTCACAATAATTTTGCATGACAAATTATTGAAAGATTCCATTGTTATTTATGTCAAGCAGTTTACCAAGAGCATATCCTATGCTTTGTCAAAGAAAAAATTTTGGTAAAACAATATGAATAAATGTTGCGCCTCAAAAACTGAATATACAATAAAGCTGTCTAACACACCACCTTAACAGATTTAACTATCTAAACCACTAACTAGAAAAAGGCTAAGTTTCTTGTCAATAAATTTAATTTTGAATTATACCTAGTTTTAAAACACTAGATTACTTAACGCTTCAGCCATTACTGTGCTCAATGATTTTCTTTCTCATCCGAAAGCTACTACTATTTATGTGGAGACGCAAATTTCTGGCACTGAAAATATCAACAATACAACGTATTATTTTAAGAAAATGCACTTGCCTGCCATGTGTGCTTTTGGTACCTATTACCTCATATTGCCAGTATCGCAAACTTTGCAGCATGGTCAACATATTGCTTTGTGCATGTCTGTCGCAAAAGAAAGCCACTTTTCGTAGTTTTTTTCACTAACCACAATATATTTAAAAAAAAAAAAAAAGACACTTTCCTGATATGTTTGAACACTCACATCACACAGCAAAACTAAAATTCAGACATACTTCCTCACTCGAAAATAAAAACCACTGTAATACTGTTTTTACTTACATAACCTCCACATTATTTCAACCAAATTTTTGGCTAAAAAAAAAAAAAAATAAATGTGCAGCCATTATAAGGGGTTTTAAAAAAATTATTTTCCTTTAAGATTTATTTTGGTGTAAAATTAAATACAAATGTACACATTTTCCAGTATTTACACAAATTTAACCTTTTCTCCAAAAACAAAGGAACAGATTTCTGAGGTGGAGGGTATAAAAAAAAAAAAAATCACAATCCAGTCATGCAATTATTGCGTTGACTGGTTAAAAAGACAGATTAGGGCATTATGCAAGTTTTCTTACATTTTTCTTTAACTCTATCAAAATAAGGGTGTGGGCATTATGTGAATATAGTAACTATTAAACGTGAAGTGAATTAACACTATAACAATGCTACTACGCACTAACAGCATTCTCTTCTCAGTGTTCCTCAGAAGATTTAATCCAAAATTCTGCTACAGAAATTTAAAAAGAATCAGTAGCTGCACTTTAAAAAAAGTAAGTTATATGAAGCCTCAAACAAAATTAAATAAGTCTGTAAGAAAATTAAAGGCTTTTCAGAACCACGCATAAAAATAAGGACTTTTAAGGATCTTTAAAAGCAATATCAGAAATTAACTATATTTAAAGTACTTATAAGGACCATACGAACCATGCATTTTAATTGTGTCAAAATTTGCATAATACTACGCCTTATTCACCAACCCATTGGTCTTTAAATGTATATGGTATTCTAAAAAATGTTTATATACAGTTAAGTTTCAGAAACTCCTAAGAATAATAGCTACAATTAGTAAACTTAATTAACATGTGTGTGTATGTGAAAGGATGGATCCAGCTCAGGG
>PNEQ01084999.1:0-24181 GCA_003012365.1 Medauroidea extradentata
GTCGTTTCGTACTGTTGTGTCACAGTATAGTAACATACCACATTTTTGTTAATATCTACAATTTATTACTGTTTTTAAACGAAATAGCATTTATGACTTAATCACTTTTGGCAGTATACCGACGATATGTCAGCTGATATTGTAGAGGAACCTAAGTGGAAAGCGAACTGCAATTTTACCCCTTTTAAAGACTACATGTTAATTGCACTAATTCGATCTGCCTTGTAGTTTTTGTGTGTCAGAATTGAACGTTTGCACACAGCTTTTAACGGAATTTGAGCCCAGAACCTCCCGGAATTTAGACCTGAGTCAGTCCACCACAATTCCCATATGCGAATATCCAGGGTGACCCCATTGAGGATCGAACCTGGATCACCTTGCTAGCAGGCGGATACGTTTGTACGATTTAATGCTCAGTATGGCTCTGTGGTAACGGTGCAAGACATGTTACATATCCACACAGGCGTTAGGTAACGACACTCCACTCCACCCTCCGTTACTTACATCGCTGTTTCTGGGGAAATGGTTGGCCGAAGGGTCTTGTACTAAGGCGACCTATTTTGTTGATTTGAACATGTTCTTCATAAACAATGGTCAAATTACGATTACACGTTACGGCTACCAAATTTCATGCGATCGAAATTTAAAATATGCCATTTGTCCATGAAGGGGGATGATTTGTACCATCTTACCATGTTGGGGTCAGACGTCTTATTATAGCCCAAAACATGTCCACATTGTTGTTGCTATATCTCCAGCGTTGTTCGATATTTTAATTATAATCTATTTTGAAAACACATTTTCAAGGGCTCCTAACACCATTCATATGCACTTTCGGGACAATTGTCAAATGTTAACCCTACCTTATTTTGCGTAAGGAATCACCCCACCAAGTTTGTCGGTCTAATTCACACTCATCCTGTATAAATACATAACTTAGAAAAGAAATTTGGACATGCACTCACTTATGAGTTCGCACACTCGAGGCACGCAAAGCATTGTATGCTGCTGAGCTTAAAGTAACGCAAAGCAAAAGTATATCCCTAGACGCAATGCAATGCATGCCTTTTGCATACAAATTCTTTTACCGCGCTCAGCCATGTGGATGATTTTATATGTAAGTTTCGTATGGCAGATTTAAACAGTTCTCTTATTAAGAAAATGACAGTACGGCAGGTTTTTTTTAACTGCGTACAAAGAAACATTGGACGAGACCTGTCACAAATAAGTTATACTTAACTCTTTCGCTTCGAAATTCACTGTAGTCGAATATATAACTAATTGCTAAACAGCGGCATGCGACTTTAGACTCACTGAGTTAAATTACTCTGTAAATACTAAGTAAATTGTTTTCTCGCTCGAAATCAACCAAAAATAAACTATTTACGATTTTTAAATTTACACTACATTGGCTTAGTTAAAATTTTTTTTATTCCACAGCGAAAGAGTTAAATCACGAGGTTAGCGTGGATAGAGAAAAATTTCCACTTGAGAGTTTGGAACATCAACCCAAATAAAGTTTTCAAACGTCCAATTACGTCGTGGAACGCTGAGTTGCTAGCATGCATTTTACGTAACTTGGTAATCGATAAATCGGGTCACGTGATTGGAGAAACATTCCTAAGCCTAGAAGGTTACTTAAGGCCATGAGCTTTCATTTATTTCAAACAATTGCATATAACTGGAACAATTTTTAACCAAATGCTTTGAAAAATTTGAGACTGTGTACTGTCATACGATAATAAATTTTGCCAGAGCGTTTTTCAAATAATGTATTGTTTGCTAGCAAAAAAAAAAAATAATTTGCTTCAGTTTGGCTTATCTTGACAGCAAAATATGTAATATTTCTGGGACAAAAATCCAAAAAACCCGTTTGGTGTATTGCAACAAAAAACTTCAAATACAAACGATGCTATATAAGTGTTCAAACTGTAAGAATGAATTCTTGATATATGTTTTTATTTGCATTAAAAAATATTTTCAAAACCACTGCTCAACTAAAGAACGAGGCCTGAACATAACCACCTACACAGGAAGAGTCAGGACAGCGCAGCGTGTGATTATATTTGCGTGGTGATAGCTTATGATAAGGTAAGTTTAAAACGCGTTAATTGAAGAAGGTAGGAGCAACGCTATCCTAAAATGGACTTTAAAGTGTAATTTGTATAAGTCAAAACTTAAATGATTTCTCACCGTTTGCTCACTATTTCATAGTGTCGATTGTTATTATTATAAAGTGGTATTTTATTTCTTATTTACACTTTAAGGACAAATTGAACACACACTTTCTACTTACTTATCCACGTTATATCACGACACAATAGAACACACTCGGCCCTGACTCAAGCCTGTACTACAGACTAAATAATAATACAAATGTGAAATGACTTGGCGGCCCACTTGATACGGGCGAACTTCACTGCTTATTGGCTGCCCGAGGCTGTTTATACAACCCCCGTGTATGTTTGGTTCCTGCACGTTACTTGAGGTTTCCTATTGGTCTGGCTGCTGGCTAGCTGGGCCAGCCACTTTAGACTGACTGGCGGCAGGCTATTCCGCCATGTTGCTGGCCAAGGAAGCCAGTTTACTGGGAATTGTGACTCAGTTTACCGTCGTACCGGCTATTTCACTTCTGACTGGATTAAGTTTCTTGAACATGATCCACGGCAATATATCTGACTGTCAAAGAAAACTAACGATAACAAGAAAACGTACTGCTTTTTTATGTTTTCCTATATTACCTTTAGTTTTCTCGGACTGTCAGCTGGATCGCAATTGAGTATGTTCAAGAAACTAAATCCAGTCATGCACTCACATTGCACAGTTCTTTCTAATACATTATTTCACTTCTGTATTCCTACATATTCTGTGCCTGTAGGTAACGGCAGGCGTACGTACCGGAGTCCTTGCCGCCCTTGACACAGATGCCGAAGCCGTGGCCGGACTCGGGCGGGCGCACCATGTTGACGGTGCGCACCAGCAGGTCGTGGTGCAGGTTGGGGTGCAGGTCTTGGGCGTGGTGATGCGCCGAGGAGGGGCTGCTGGCAGGACTGGAGACGGCACTGCGCCGGCCAGCAGCGTGGTGAACTCGACCGTCACTCAGCAGTCTCAGTACCTGCTCGGGAGAGATGGGCCTCTTGCGAGGGTCCGCCGCCGCCCCCGAGGACGACGAGCCCAGGTAGGTGCCGCGCGGCGCCTTGCGGTGGTGGTTGTGGTGCGCCGGGCCCGGGGGAGTCGAGTTGGACGGCCGCTCCACGATGGTGTAGGACGTCCCCGGGGGAGAGTAGTACAGTCCCGGCCTACTGGAGGAGGAGGTGCCGCCACCGCGGGGCCGGCCCCCGGCGTCCTCCGCCTCGTAGCTGACGGCGCGGGGGGTCGACGCCGACGAGAAGCGCGACGTGGAGTTGGTGAGGTGGTGCTGGTGGTGGTGCGGGCTGGTGACGGGGCCCGCGCCCGGGCTGCGGCTCCACCGGCCGCCATACTGGCCGCTCAGGCTGATCTCCGCCAGCTCGCCGAACTGCCCCTCGTCAGCCATCCGGGGTCACGTCGCCGCCTGCCCAACAAACACCATCACTCGCTCAGCTTCTTCCACACAATCATTCTCAACTGCTCAACATAACGTGTCATAAAGATAGCGATGTCCGCTATTCCATTCCATATACGCAGGTTGAAAGAAGGAAAGTTTTTTTTAACTATAATATTCACTACATGCATACTTTGATTTATTTAGGTACACATAGGACAATATTAATGGGAATGGTTTGTGCATTTTTACGTAACCAAACCATCTTACTTTAATGTGTATACATATATGTAAGTTCATCCCAGTTTTGAATATTAGATATTAAATTGTACTCGTACGACTATGGCCGCAAATGGGATTTCTAGGAAATATTTCCCTGTTATCCTAGCATAATGGGTAAATTACCTTATTTTTAATTTTAATCTTATTTAAAAATTACGTTTAATTTAATGAATAACGGTACCACGCTTCCTTTATTTGCGTCCGTATAGGCCTAACCCGAGAAAACGCAAATAAAAAGCCGGTTTATTTTAGCTCAGTAAAAACGAGTGCCGCCATGTTGACGTCCCTATGACGTTATTGGGCATGTTATCAGAGTAAGAACATACTGTTTATTACAAGGAACGGTAGGTGACTGGAGTGGTAGCGCCAGAATGTACGCCGTTCGTACAAACCACTCGTGTCCTTGACGGACAACAATTGTACGCGCACACTTTACTGGGTTCTGCAGAGTGTTTGTGAACGTTTCATGCGCATCAGCGAAGTGTTAGTTGACGCTAATGTGAAGCAGCACACGCGGGGCCAGGTTTGATGCGACACAAACGCTACACTTGCCAGTCACAGATGCAGCGATGTGTGGTATACGTGATGCCATATGTTCAACCTTTGGTCACCAATTTTAAGGCGTTTCCCGACTATTGCGACCCCAAGTGTCTTGCATCAAATTTCTTGTCTCAGTGTTGGCTATATAGCTACAGGATGATTTCAAAGTCATTCATTAACCCTCTGTATATATGAATGAATGTATATTTATGGAGGCACGAATTTTTCGCTCATTGATTCTAAGTCAGGTTAAAGGCCAAGAAAGTAAACTTCACTGTTACTTTTGTGATTCTGTTTCGACACCCATTTGACGATTGCAAGCCAGTAAATAACTACATAATACGTGGGAATAACACGAGTTACCTGATCGTCGGTTAGAAGTCAAAAGATGTTCGTTTTTGGCTATTGCGTGTATAGGACTGATGAGCCTAGACTGCTGCCAGATGAATAAGCGAAATACTCGTACCTCTATCGGTTACTGTCCCATAACATCCAATTTCGATGAAACTTTTGTGAGTTGTGCGTGCGCCTGCAAAGGTTTATGACTATATAGAGATGATGGCTTATCGCGGGGAAACTTGACTGTTTGCTAGGTTTCAACGTACGTTCAGCTTAACAGTAGATTACTGGCTTTAGCTTGTACTTGGAGCTGTTACCCTATTTGACTGAGCCAGTAAGAATCCCGATTTCGCAATATTTGATTTATGTTATTGGTCTGCAGACAGCTACGTTCTGTCAGAAGTATATCACCGAATCATATGTGTTGCAAGAAAATACAGGGTTTTCGAGGGTATGCTGGCACAAAATATTTTCGCGATCTAACACTCATCTCTACTTATGACAAAAAAAATATACGTACGGGACGGGGGGACAAAACGGGGCATGGTTGCCAAATAGGGTATCTAAAAATATGACGAAAAATTTTATTTTCAAAATCTTTCTAAAGCGATTCTTGACGACCCGTAACACCATTTTGAACCATTTAGGATTTCCAAAATATTATTTCATATTATTTTTATAAATTAAAAAAGTACCGAAAGTTATTTCTTTTAATGTTATCCGTAGACATTAACGTTATTACTTATACGATATCTGAAGTTACAATCAATTTTTTAAAACTTTAATTTTTTAAAATTTAATTTTTTAAACACATTGACAAAAGAAAAACGTATTTTTACGTTTCACACGTCTCAAAAAGGCAATAATTTGGAAACCATGCAAACGAATTCGCGGGCAGTAATAACTAGTACTGTTAAAGCCTGGCATTGAAAATATTAAGCACCAACTGAAAATATACGCATCACTGTAAGTACCAAGCGAGACGGCGCGTTGGTAAGCACTTGACTCGAAATCGATATAGTCCAGGTTTTAATCCTGGTCCAAAACTACTGGTTCAGTTTACCAGTAGTATTACGACATTACTTCATGCAAATACTGGAATGGTTCCATAACATATGTCATGGCGTATTTATTTACGACTTCCGTTTTGAGTAACTGGCTACATTTGTCACAGTCTTGCTGCGGCGAGACGTTAAGCCCTGCTATACACCCGCTCATTCACCGCTAGAAACAGAATGGGTTTGTCGTATAAGCATATTTTTGCAACCAAAAAACTTTAAAAACGGAATTTTGAAATACTTAATGCATGCTCTGGATCATTAAAATAACAGTACATACAAAACCATTTAAAAATTTATTGAAAAAAAAAAAATAGTAGAAATAACTATTTATCAGCAAATCATGTACTAAAAATACCAAATGTCATTGTCAAGTGATAAAAAAATGCAAATTAAAAAACCAATAAGTATACAGCAAAATAAAATAATGTGACCTAGTGAATTAATATTATTATCCTCCGACGACAGTAGTTACAAGCTTTCATTTAAATTGAAATGTTCGTATGTTGTAAGTTGCCTGTTAAAAGTTTGCGAACCATCTTTCAACCACTTGCTGGTATCTGATTGAGCTGAAATTAGGTATACTCATGTAAGTTCGGTAACAATGCAATATTATCGTATTACATTACAAATAATATTATATTATTAAAAATACTTCAACTAAAAAGTAAAATTTATTATTTTTACAAGCTTTTTTTTTTACAAATGGGGTAAGTGTTGAGCTGAATGGCAAGAGTGGCAAACATGCACTGCCGCTAACGTACCAACTTAGGGGCCCCTGGCGCATCCCGTTTAGTTAAATGCCATACTCTTCTATTTCGGAATCTCTGGTAGGATGGACCAACATTTCTTCCGGTCTCGTGGGAACAACATGAACAAACAAAATAAAAAACGAATGAAACATCAACGCAACGAAAACGGTGCCTTGAAAAGTCTCGAAAAACACACACACACATTCCAAAGATTTAAAACTAACAAAAGCACAAAATAAATTGAAAGTAGAAAAATTTAACCAGCTTCTTTTTTTAAAAAAGGTAACTATAAAGGTAAAAAAATTAATTTAAATTACATATGTCATTTGTATATAGTAGGTATATTCTATGTTCTGAATAACCCCTCTATTGGTAACTCATTAATATATAGATTTACGACGATAGGTAAGTTCTAGATACGTATATAAATATTTTCAAAATATTAAGTATATATAAATTTTATATTTTAAAAATATCTATATTCAGGCCTATATTATGAGAGGGGTTATTCTGAACCTAGAATATACCTATTATGTAAATATATGACATATTTAACTTCAATACTTTCTTTTTATTTATTTTTATTTATTGCTGTTTTTAATTTTTTTTTACTTATATTTTTTGTCTGTTGTGTTTCCGTAATATTATTTTTGGTAGACACATTATATCATTCAGTGTAATCTTAATATATAAAATGAAGTGTCCTGACACACTCACTCACTCATCAACGCACAGCCCAAACCGCTGGACCTAGAACCATGCAATTTTGAGGGTACCTTCCTCTTGCCACGTAGGTACCCACTAAGAAAGGATTTTTCGAAATTCGATAATTAAGGGGGTGAAAAGGGGTGAAATGTGTTTAAAAGAATCCTTGATATCTCATTAACCGGGAATGCTACCATAATTTTTCTAACTTCATAATATTGCCCAAAGAAATGCATATTCGCAAATTTTTCGATTTTGCAAAATTCGAAAATTAAGGGGGTGAAAAGCCGTAAAATGTGTTTTTCATTAATCCGTAATTTCTCGTAAACCATTTCAGATAGTGAGGTGAATTTTTTTTTTAACTATGCTGAAGTAAATATCTTAAAAGAATTTTTTAAATTTTTCTAAATTCGTCCTCGAAAGCTCTTAAAAAAATAAAACGTGTTTTTAATACTAATCCCACTTATCTCCTAAACCAGTGGAAATATTGAAATGGTTTTTGCTTTAAAATAAATCTTACGTAAATATCAAAAAAAGTAATTTCAAGATTTTTCGAAATTTGTCCTTGAAAGCTGTTAAAAAAATTAAATGTGATTTCAAATAATCATCTGTACCGCTTATACCCGTTGAGATATCGAGATTAATTTTTTGATAAGAATGAAGCTTATGTAAATATCTACAAATGAAATTCAGGATTTTATGAAATTCGAAAAATAAGGATGTGAAAATAAGCAAAATGTTACAGTCTCCCGAAAAAAGAGAATGATCATGGATAAATAATTCAATAGTCGTTTATTTTTACCGACCTACTCATAAATAAAACCTCTTTGGACTGTAGTCTGTACATACGAAAGAAATATCAAGGCCTGCCTTTAAGCATTCACTCAGGTATTGTATAAAGTACGTGGTGTGGGAGGGGTAGGGTTACGGGTTCGTATCCCGTGCAAGACTTTGCGATGGGAATTACTATGACATCATACGAGCATATTGCGCGCGCTCTTTACACTGAGCTAATACAATTTATAGTTGACTGTTATTGAGTACGCTAGCTGTTAAATACCTTCATCACATATTTTATCCGGAGTTACTGTTTACATTACATAATTTCACGCAGGCAAATAGCCGCAGCCGGGCAGCTATTTTTATAGAGAAATAAAGATGAATTAAAAACAAAGATGTTCTGCAATTAAAGTACGCTCAACGAAGTGGACTGGATACAGCTGTTTGTATTTGTTGTTTTAAAGATATACAGAGAATATAGTAACACCATCAATTAATACGTAATTAAAAGTTAGATATTCTTTTCTATAGTACACACGGGCGAAGTCCGTTGTCAGAATTTAAAAATGCCTTAAATTTATGGATACTATTAGCAAGAATTCACGTGTATACTGAAATTAAAAGTACTTCCGATGATCAAATTAAGTATCGTGGGTTCGTATTAATAAGTACGTTTTCTTCCCTCTCAGTTAAATCTTAACGTCGAAAACCTATAACTGATCGGTAATGACCTTGAATGAATCGTATCAAGAATCGTGCAAATTTCTCGTTATTTGGAGTCAGACTCGTATTCACTGGCCTATACTTGCCCGAACACACTACGTGATGTTATTAACACCTAGTCTTCATATCTTTACGTACCGGCAACACAGGATAGTGAGCATTCTACAGTTTGCTTTATTCATTCATAGGGAATGGCATTATTTGGCGGGAAATGTTAAACTGTTTGCTAGACTGCAACGTAATGTATTCATTTCTGACGTTTTTCTCTCGTTACTGACGAGTAACTATTTGACTTGGACAATGTTAATTCTGGTGCGCTACGACAGCAATTGTCTGTAAACAGATGAACTGGGCCACATAACCGTCATTCCGTTCATTATATCAGGCACAAGACGTTACACTAATTCAAATAATACGCTGGCCAAAAAGATTCTCGCGATTTTCCATGTCCAAACATTGTTTTAAAAAGTTCTTCCAGAGCTCCACACATATTGCTAGAGCCCACGATTTTTCGCGAAAAGAATTCTGCAACAGTTTGTTTCAACGCCTTACATGCACATATGCAGCCCTGCTTCATGGTCAGTGATTGGCTGTTTTAACTCTCAGTGGCTAGGGTTCTAACCGCAAATCACAGACGTGTGGTGACGCAGTAACCTTGTTCCTGTTGGCACAGTCAAATGAGCCACGTCTGTGCAATACATTATGCCAATAATCATGAAGTTGAGCTGCAGGTGTACACGTAAGACACTGAAACAAAGTGGGGCATAAATCTTTTCGCGAAAACTACCGGGCCCTACACGTAAGACATTGAAATATACTGTTACAGAGTTCTTTCCGCGAAAAATCGTGGGCTCTACAACTGCTGGCCAACAGCAGAAGTCAGATGAGCATACAGCAACTTGCAGTTCGTTTTGCTGTCAAACAGTAACGCGAAATATGCAGGCCTCTGTTCATAACAGATAATTTACTTTTAAAATAAATCACGAAAAAAAAAATGTTTTGTTGTAGGAATATATTAGAACAGTTCTGCATTCGTCAAGATAACACAATCTCTAAATCAGTGAATATGTACTATTAACCAGTGATTCACTACTGATTTTGGATAGAGCGGTTTCAACAAATTTAGTCAGTAAGAAACCACTAGACTGATTATTGACTGAGTGACTGTTTCCGATATAAATTTGTACATGTCGGGTAAGACATCAGTTTACCGCTCTTAGAAAGACTTTATTGACTCGCTTGCTTTATTAAGCACTAATGATATAATGCAGGACGATAACAGTAGTTAATGTTCTGGTGAATTTTGACATTACGGCTTGTCAAAAAATTTAAATCAATCATGAGAAAAAGACGAAACTAACTGACATGATTAACGACGTAAATATTTTATATCACAATACTTAACTTAGATGTCATCCGGGAGCACAAGGTGAAACATATCAGGCTTTTGTTGGATAAATGACCTTTCTAACCTTCGCCGCGTATCAACCCAGTGTATTATTTTTTCTAAACTTCCTACAAAGAGCAAGTTTGTAACCTTGTGGCCTGTATCTTCAGGTAACGCCGAAGTAGGTGAACTGCTGGCTAAGAAAGCAAAGGGCGTGGCAGAATGTTTTTAAAATAAATTGTAACGTGATAAATTTTAATGACACGTTCTCATTATGATATTACGTTCGTAATCTGTTTAGCCGAACATACCATTGTTTTTAAGTGCACGTACAACGAATTCGTTTCTGCAGAATGACTTCAGAAAGGTTCACCGTAGTATGGTGTACATGCTGTTATTAGTTTTGGAGGGAATGTTATGAAAACGCGAGAGTGTTTCTAATTGCGATCAGTTTTACAACTAAGCTAACAGAGTTAAAAAACAGTGAAGACATTGACCCAACAGGATAAAAAAAAGTGTTTTACAAACCTCAGGAAACTGTATGGCACAGCAATACAAGCAGTTATTTTTTTTTTTTTTTCATTCTAATGCCATATTAACTTGTAGGACATTATTCTTCGAGGGCGCCAGAACTCAAACCACCGTCAGTGTCAAACTTTTAAGAATTAAGACATTAAATAAAATTCGTACATCACAGTGAATGGCGAGGCATGATATAGGCCGTTCACAATAAAGTGAGCACTGCGTAATGTTTTCTTTAGGCGGTTTGGCAGTTATCTTTACTATTTTAATATGAAAACTTCCAAGTAACTAAAAACTAGTGTAAACATTTCAACTCTCTCAAAAGTTAACATATATTGATCAAATAAAACATATTTTTAATAAATTACAAGTTCTGCTGAGTGCTCAGTTTATAGTGTACAGCCTAAACTGTTCCAAGTAAAACGATATAAGATTAGACTGTACACTTCGAGTACGTGACAGTGTGTTGCTGAAACCTTATAGTCTGTCTCATGTAAGAAATCCATTTGTTGAAACAGTTGTGTTGGGATTTAATTTTAAAACATGTTCCATACAAAAAATAGTCCTTGCATATGCCACGTTTGGTTTACGCAGAAATGTACTGTGCTGACTATCCAACTATGCAATATATAAGTCTTTCTTACGTAAGATTTCTAATATTTGACAGTTCTAAAAATTATACTCTGTGCACAGTTCTACAGGAAAATATTTTTCATTTCTATATACTGCACAGTTTGCCTGTCAGGATAGTTTGTTTGCACCTGTGGTAGAGGAAATCATTATTTTTTCCTTTCAAAAAGGTGTGAAAAGGACGCCAGCACAGCAGTAAAAAAATGGAATTCTTACATGAGACATACTTAGATGTGTTACTGGGACATTTGTTCCTTGCCTCTTACAAGCTGTGGAGTCAACCTGCCCCTGCCAGGCTAATAGTTACATAGACAACTGAGAGTTCTGTACAGTTAATTCTAATCACCGCTTACACAGTCTGTTTAGAAGTAGTTCCAGAATTATTCGTTAATCTGTACAATAAGGTTACATCAGTGGAACAATTATCAGCAAATGCCGGGTGTCCGCACAGAACCGCTCCTGACAGACAGGGCTGGATTTAAGCTTCTAGGCGCCCTAGGCCTGTTAGTCTAAGCACCTTCACAGCCTCTGTTTTACATCCTTCCTTAACAACTGGCGTCCTTTCTCCATTTTCAGCACCACATTATTTACAATTACTGATCTTCCCTCTCGCTATGTGTAATAATAGCAATAACACAATAATAATTCAGTTTAATTGTAACACAGTTAGCTGGATTGGCCATTGAGCAGCTAAAACTATTAGAGACAGCATAAGTCGACAATATCAAAAGTAGGGTTCTAAAATTTCCGGAAAAATTGGTGAAAGGAAAAAAAAAAATAGGAAAAAAATTAGAGATTTTTCTAAATTTTCAGAAAATTTGGAAAATTTTGAAAAATTCTTTAAAATCATTGTGAAGTTATGTTAAAACTGTGGTGGCTAAATGATATATAGTTACTTATATAAGGTCAATAAAATATGTAGAAAATCAGAGAATTGGCCTGTCTGATTCATTCTGAACGTTTACGTACAAGCAAGGTGTAGGAATGTGGAAATATATAAGAGAAATTGAAGTTTCGCAAGAAGAAAACGGCAAATCATAAATTTGATAGCTGTAAAACAACAGCAAAGTTCGCCATTTAGCCAACTGAAGCAAGCAGCAAGATAATAAATTATTGTCTTAGTGAGTTACTTGTGAATTTGAACTACAAAGGTTTTTTTTTATTGTAATTGAAATTGTTTTCCTGACAGAGATTGTAAGTTTGGTATGAATGAGTATGACAACTATTTCTGGTTAGTTCATGTGCATATTGTTTATTTTTCTGTACCTAGTTTTATGTTACATTTACTGGTTATTTCAATTTCGTAGTAGGGTGTTATGTGTATTGGCAGATATGCCCGAATGTAAATACATATACCATCCAGATTTGTGATTCAGAAACTGTATAATAATTTTTATTGCAATTTTTTCCCCAATTTTCTGTTATTATTCACCTCGATGAAAAAATCCAATTTTTCCCATTTTCACATCTAAGGGAAAAAACCATTTTTTCCCCGGTTTTTTTTTTCGACGTTTCAGAACCTTAGCCAAAAGTAAAGCCATTCAAAAATGTTTACTCGTCGCTATATTGGCACAATTAAAAATAGTGATGGGAAATTCTTCACACGTTCTCCTCCATAAAAGTGAGCCTTTGCGAAAGTTGCGCCCTAGGCGTGCGCCTAGTGGTAAATCCGGCCCTGCTGACAGAAAAATAAGTATTAAAAAAAATTATTTTTTTCCTCGCTGTACCGTAAAATCTCTAGGGGTTGTCGGTTATAATATTTTTATCCAATTTCCAAAGACAGAAGTATACTTATGAGTTCACCTTCGTGTCTGTGTGTGTGTCCCACTGAAAACTTATGAACCTGTGTATATAATCTCATAAAACTTGGTGCACATATAGTACTCAGTAACCTGAATTATCAGCTGTGTATTTTCAAAATGGTAGCTATTTTAAAATTTTACGATCACACAAGACAGCTAAGATTCAGTATTTCATAATTTTATCAATTTGGTACACATAAATTGCTTAATAAGTTTACTTGGATTTCATTAATTAATTCATGCCGTTCTTACATTTTAAAAATGGCCACCTGTTTTATTTTATTTATTTATTTTTACATATCTGAGGAAATATTTTTCCAGTTTTAATCTAACTTGGAACACACAGGTCCTATACTACAAAGATTACTTGACTATTATTTAATTCGTTTAGTCTATGCTCATGGCAATTTATATTTTTTTGCATAATATGACATGTGTGTAGAAAGGTTAATTTTTTTAAGTAACAAAACTTGGTAAAAAGGTTATACTACATACAAAGATAACTTGACATTTGTGAATTTTGTTCATTCTGTGTTTATATTTTCTAAATGGCTACCATTTTCATATTTTGAATTAATCTTGAAAATATCTTATACTATTTAAATTGTATTATATGTGGCTTACGACCTTTTGCCAAAACACCATAGAATAACATATCTGAGGATATTTTTTTCCGTATTTTACCAAACTTGGTACACACATACTATATACTCTAAATGGGCATTACACATAAAACAGAAACAAACGGCAATTTACCATAAATAAATAATGATAATAAAATAAATAGATAATTGTCGCCTTGGAAAATTTCGGATACATCGCAATGTTGCACTACAAAACGTAGCCAACTAGGCTACATTAAATACTGGAATAAATTATGCAACTGGTGTTGAAAGTTTCTTAATTTAATTGAAGTAAATTAAAGACTTAAAGTGCCAAAATATAAATGAGTTGTTACCACGGTCGTAGAAGAACAGGTCTGGACACTCGCCTGGAAACTTGACCCCTTGTTGTTTGGCTGTAGTTCACCAAGTTACCGAAATATTGTGTTTTATTGGCGCTGCAGTTAGGGCGGTCGAACTCAAACTCCGCCCACTTCCTCCCCACTAAGATAAACAATTTATCAAAACGTATTTTTTATAAATTCATGAAATGCTTCCTTCGTTCACAAATTTAAGAAAAGACTCCAGCAATCTTTATTTACTTTATAAATTTAACAATGGAAAAAAGTGGACGGAGTTTTGAGTCCGACCGCCCGGAAAACAGCGCCAAAAAGTACGACATTCTCGGTAACATGATGAACTACAGCCAAACAACAAAGGGGTCAAGCAAAATACATTGGTAGATAGGCGAGTGTCCAGACCTGTTCTTCTACGACCGTGGTTGTTACATATCCTACACTCTTCCTTACAAATAATGTAAATTAATCAATTTTAAGGGGTAGCTAAAATGTTCAAATGTGTTGCCATTTAATTTAAACTTGAAATGCAGCACTGGGAATGAGGCAAAACATTTTACGCCGAAAATTATATTAATAAAAAAACATTAAGCATTTAAAACTAAAGTTTTCTTCGGTTAGCAATTTAAGTCGGCAGATCACGAAACTCTTAAAATTGACCACTGGATAACCATACTTGATTAGAAGATTAAAATAAATTAAATTCCTTAAATTCCTGGTCGGATTCCGGGGATGCATTAAAAAAAATTTATGACAGCTTACGGTACTCTTTCCGACGAAGTAGAGAGCTAGACGCTACGTCTCTCGGGCAGCAAAACGGGCAGTTCACCATTAAACTATCTAATTGAGCGTCTGATTGAGGCCTCTTGCAGATGGACCTCGCTCCTTACCACAATCTCTGCAACTTAGTCCATTTTATCTCTAGTCTAGACTAAGTTATGCTGGTCTTGAAGTCTGCATTTTCCTGGAAGCTGCTGTCAATTTTGAAGAAGGACCAAGATCTGACATACAAACCTTCTAAAACCCCTATTCTTGTGACCAAAGAGATAAAATCATGAATTTATTGTGCTGAGCAAAACTATACTTTCAAAATAATGCCTTAGCAACCAAATAAACAAACATTAAAAATTTACTCTTAGTGGTTTCCTAACCTTGAACAACAAATAAAACTAAATAAAATTTAACTGATATCAGAGGCGTTCCAACTAAATACAATAAAACACAATTTTAGAAAAAAAGCAATTTTAATGTCAGTTAAAATATTTGGAAATTTAGACAAACAATTCTGAACTATGAAAAAAAAATCATTAATCTGTAATATATATATATATATATATATATATTACAATAAAAAGCTGGTCTTACATTTGTGATTTGTGTATTTCATTCTTTCTATGTTCATATTTTTGAATTGCGGCCATTTTTTTTTAATATTCTAAGCAGTTTGACATACCTATGAGAATTATTATTATTTTTTTTTTTTCGAAATTCATCACACTTGTATATGTTCATTTCGTGTTCACATGTTCAAAACTGCGTGTATTTGAATATTGTTTTCAAACACACGAAATATCTGACAAAAACATGTATCATAATTTTATGAAAACTGGTGCACATATATCAATAAATAAGTTCGCTTGACTTTTTTTTTCTTGCATACTGTGTTCGCATATTAAAACGAAGGCAATAAATAAGTTCGCTTGACTTTTCTTTCTTACATACTGTGTTCGCATTTTAAAACGAAGGTCGTTTGAAAATATTCTGATCACGCGAGATATCAAAGGAACCATTTTTCTAAATCTACTTCAAATTAGTTATTCATTCAGTACCTAACAAGGTGACTTGGCTTTTATGATTTTAACTATGTTTTTAATTTCTAAATTTTGGCCGTATGAACATATTATGATCACACTAAATATCTCAGGAAAAAGAGTTCAGAATTTCATCTAACTCAATGCTTATATAATACTTAGTAAGTTATTTTGACGTTAGGCCTATGTGTTTAGATTATTAAATGTTTTAAAATGGTGGCCCTGTGAACTTATTTTATCAAATGAATATTCTTAGAAACAATTCCACAAAATGTAATGAAACTCAACACATATATTGGTAAGGTAAATTCCTTTCATGTTGTTTGTTCACGCTCTCTTTTATAAATTACTCCCACTGATTTCGATAATTTCATGACATAAAAAATATTTGAATACATTTATTTCAAGAACTACTGTACCAAATTTAAGAGAATTTTAATATTGAAACAGTTAATTTTTATTACCTAGATTTAACTAGTATTTATTGTTGTATGTACACCATGCTAGAATGTAGTACAATAGAAAATGCAGATAATATGTCATGTTTCTACACTTGCTCACATATTTTAGTTAACAAGTTAATTTTTTCCGACGTTGAGGAAAGTAGGCTGATTACTAACGATAGTAACTTCTTGTTCATCTTGTATATGTCTACCTGGAATCGGTTAGTATTAAAGAAATATCACTATTATCACTACAGAGCAGGAAAGAAGACACAGCGAGTGAGATACTGAATGTTATGCGGAAAAACAGTTCTTGTAAACGTGGTTTTGGGACTGTACCACTAAATATAAAGCTTCCTTGAGAAAATAAACTAAAGTTATTAACTTGTGTGTTTGTAGTAGACGGCAGAATCAAACAATGACTTCAAGTGCAGCAAGTGTGTTGTCCGACCCAACTTAACTAATCAGTAGAAGAGTCGAACTATTACGAGGTTTATTTCTACTACGCCGACCCACCCAACATAAGCTCTAACACACAGTTCACATTTGAAAGTCGAACTCGATATCACGCGACTGCGTAATCATGAGTCACTGTTAATTCGTGCTAACAATAGGTGATATGAAAGTTTCAACTGATTTATTTTGTAGTAACCGAAGTTTTCATGAGTCCTCAGGCAACGTGAAATAATCCCTGATGTTTCGGCTGTCCTCGAAAGACAATAACAAGCCGTTAATACCGTACTTGAAGGACGCGTGAAAGGGTAGGTTATTCAAACATTCTGGCTGATACTGCACGGGTTTACAAACCACGCATAAACTAAACGCCCGATATAAATCACAGTAAACGACACTCATTTAAAAAGTGAACGTTAAAATTCAAAACCAAATTCGTACCTTAGAATTGCTTACACAACGTTTAATTAATTGTCCGGAAATGCAATTACAAAAGCAATTACATAAATAAAATTGAATTGAAATTTATTAACATTAAAACACTGCCAGTCAATTAGAGGCACGTACTATATATGGTACATTTATCTATATATATAAAAATGAAAGGTGACTGATTGACTGACTGACTGACTGACTGACTGACATATCAAACTGCAGCCCAAACCACTGGACCTAGAATCGTGAAATTTTTTGTGGGGGTTCCCCTCAGGTCGTAGGCGAGCACTAAGAAGGGATTTTTCGAAATTCGACCTCTAAGTGGGTGAAAAGGGGTGAAATGTGTGTCCGAAGAAACGTCGATAGAGCTCGAACCCGAAGGCCAATCGTCGTGATTTTTACTTTAATAGGACACTCGTAAAAATGCATATTAGCCATTTTAAGGATTTTTCGAAGTTCAACATTTAAGGGGGTGAAAAGACCTTAAATGTGTTTCCAATCAACTATCGATATGTATCGAACCCTTCGGGATAGAGAGTTGATATTCACTTCAAAATATTGCTTACGTAAATACCCAAAAAGTAGTTTTAGGTTTTTTTTTAAATTCGACCCCCAGGCAGTAAAAAGGGGCAAAATGTGTTTTTAATGAATCGTCTATATCTTTGAAACACAATTGGTTATCGTCGTGATTTTAACTTTAATTGGTTACTTTTACAAATGTATATGACAGGACTCAAAGACGTTTCGAAATTCTTTATTTAAAGGGGTGAAAATACATGAAATGTGTTTTCGATTATCCTTCCATATTTATCGAATCAATCGAGATATCGAAGTGCTCTTTGCTTTAAATTGTTGCTTTTGTAAATATTCCAAGTACCATTTAAAATATATTTTCTGAATTCGGCCCTAAACTGGTTAAAAAAGGGGTAATATGAGTTTTCGACTCACATTCGATATATATTGATCCCATGGCTTTTTATACAGCGACGTGATTTTTGTTTAGGATTGATGCTTACTCAAATACCTAAAAAGTAATTTCAGGAATTTTCGAAATTCGCCACCTAAGGAACTGAAAAGGGGTGAAAAGTGGTGAAAAGTGTTCTCAATTAATCGTCGATATATCTTGAACCCAGCGGGCTAATGTTGTGTTTTTTACGTCCACGAGATACCAATAAAGTATTCTAAAACGTGATTCAAGGGTTTTTCGAAATATACTCTCTTAGGTGGTGAAAAGACCTTGAAAGTGTTTTAGATAAATCCTCGATATCTATCGAACCGTCGAGATATACAATTAATTTTTGCTTCAGGATGATGATTACAAAAATTATCACAAAACCGTTTTCAGATTTTTCGAGATTCGATTTCTCAATACTGTGCAGGGGTGATATCTGTTATTTAGTGAATGATCGATTTTGATTCGACTGAACGGGCTAGTGATGATATAGACTTCAGTTGGATACTTATACAAATGTTTAAGATGTAAATTTAAAATATTTGGAAATTCGACACCCAAAAGGGTGAAAAAGCACAAAATTTGTTTTCCATCAACCCACGATATATATCTAACCCGTAGCGATATTAAGGTGTCGTTCGCGTCAAAGTGATGCTTACGTAAATATTTAAAAAAATATGTATGTATTTTTTTTCTTTGTAAAAAAAACGTTATTATTAAGAATATAACTAAGTTGGTCAATATTCAAGGCAGACGATCCGAAAAACAGGAACGAGCAGCGAGAAACAACCTAGGAGTTTCACTCTACAGTAACCTATCGAGACGTTGTGTTGCACAACCTCTATGAGCCCAGGACACAGATAATTTATTTTATATTTTTTTAATAAATTTTATTTTCATGAATTATTTCGACGTTACGTGACGCAGTTGTTTGTTACTCAGGTCTAAATTCCGGGAGGTTCTGCGCTCGAATTCCGTTAAAAGCTACGAGCGAACGTTCAATTTTGACACACAATAACTACAAGGCAGATCGAATTAGTGCAATTTACATGTAGTTGTTTAAATGGGGTAAAATTGCAGTTCGCTTTACACTTAGGTTCCTCTACAACATCAGCTGACATATCGTCGGCATACTGCCATAAGTGATTAAGTCATTAATGTTATTTTGTTTTTAAAACACTATTAAATTGTAGATATTAACAAAAATGTGGTACGTTTCTATACTGTGATGCAACAGTACGAAATGACGAATATACTTAAAACTTAGGCAATTGTTAGTGAACAATATATACATATTCCTAGCATTTTTATCATTTTATCTCATTTTGACTGGGTCACTTTTGGCAGTAAAACGACGATATATCATCTCACTAATATTAAGTTTGCTGTACCAAATACGTTTCCGTGAAACCTTTACCCACTGAAACTTTGTAATAGCAATAACGTTCCAGTGAATATGTTGAAAATATGTAATTGAGGGCACCGTCACGAATGGATGTACACAGGGTAAATAAGATGTTTTTCATTCGATTCAACTCTTACCTTAGGTGTCTGTAACTACCGCACAGCGTCAAATTGGCAGGGTTATAAATAAGGTCCAGGCGAAGTCGCCGTTGAAGTCAGGGACAAATTTAAGACTGCTTTTCGCGTGGACAGCTATAGCTACTTATTCTGCTGCAGAATTAGTTCAACTAGCCGTTTGGACATTCTAACGTTTGATGACTGAAGTACCAATCTTGAGTACAAATAGGTTCTTCAATTAAAGTAAATATTACCAGCAGTTGCGAATAATACTCGCGAGCAAAGCCGTGGGGGACTGCTAGTTATTTTATAAATTGCTTAGTCACATCGTGCGTGTGTTTTCGTGTGTATATGCGTCTCTACAAACGTTTGAACCCATATAGACCGAATTAAATGGAACCTAGTTCACATATATGTGTTAATAATGTTACCTGACATATATATATATATATATATATATATATATATATATATATATATATATATATATATATATATATATACTCACACACACACACATATATTTGCACAAGGATAGTTCTCATTTTCAAGACTACGGCAATTTAAACCGTTGCTGCATTGTGTTATGTTCCGAATATTATTTGACTGATTCAAAACCAATTATATATTTTGATACTACATCACATAATCATTTAATATATGTTAGTACTTTGTCATAGGTCAGCTATTTTGAAAAACAGCATGACATGAAATAATAAATATTTAATTTTCATACTTCAAGAACTACTGAAACCACTGTAACCAATTTTACCATTTTATAGATCACTGTCCAATATAATTTCACGTATGGCAAACAAATTGTAGGTCCACCATATTTATATATTGTATTCATTAAATAAATTATAAAACGATTTTAAACAAATGTTTTATTTTTACGGTTTATCATTCAATCTTTTGTTTTATACGGTTTAATAAGTCAGGTCTGTTATTTTCGAAACAACATGACATGAATAAATTAATATTTTTGCCTTAGTTCAATAAGTACTAAAACGATTATGTTATATTCCGAAAGTTTACCAGTACAGCTTTGATATAAGTAGGGTATACTGCAGTTAGTCTGCTGTCTTAAAATATGGTATGAGAAGAATAAATAAACAGTATATGTAATTTTATGGAACTACTGCACCGTTGTATTAAAATTTTATTATTTTAATGTAATCATAAAAGTTTTGATTTTGGCAGGGTTATTGTTGTAGGTTTGCTATTAGGGAAGATTGAAAGGCGTGAATAAATAAGCATTTCAAGAAGAATTTCTTTACCGATTGTCATTTTTGGGTTAATTTTCATTAACACAGAGAACAATAAACTCATTGATTTTACTTCTGATTTTATTTCGAACCCGGAAATTAAAACTTTCTCTGTTTGTTGAGTACACTGTTTTCCTCTTATTTGTTCACGTAGTTTCATAACCGGTGATATTTGTTATGAGGGTATAAATGATAAATTACAAATTCTTAAATATAATAATACATAAATTTCAAACACATTCAAGATGACATATATTTTATACAATCTATTATTGCATAACAGGTGTTTACATGTAAGAAATAGTCCTAAAACATCATTTTAAAAAGGATATTTATGTAGGCCCTATACGTTAATCCTACTAATAATATTGATCCTGCCAGCAGTTCTATATCGTGTACTCAGTTGTTACGCTAGTAGACACCTTAGAAAACGATATCTCATTTGCAGCCCGTCTGGATACAAAGAAAGTAGAGTGCGTACTAACTATCAGAAAAAAGCAAAAGAACTGATGCCGCAGTAGCGACACACACTAGTTTTGTGGCCTTGCTCGAAAAATGCGACTCTTCCAATCCTCCTTGAGTTACGAAAACAAGTCTAAATATGAAGAAAAAATAAAATGGAAATATTATTATTAATTGCATTAGGATAACAATGCATGATTATTGACTCTTACTTTACTAAAATTAATTTTTTGTCATAAATGAAAAAAAATATTTGTAAGGAAATTATTCTAAATAAAACCTAGCCTATCTCATTTATATTAAGTGTGGTAATATTAAATACAGAAATAAAACAGCCCTATTTCATTGTACAGTTTTGAACATTTACGCTCAGAATATTTTCGTACTAATACAGCATTCAAAAAGTTCTGAATAAGGCCCATAACCAGTACTAAATAAGTCACAGGTCTTAAGAAATGCTAACCGAAGTCAAACAATGATTAAGTGGATTCGGAGTGCTTGTACCTGGCAATGACGTCCAAACCGTGTAAGATATCATAATTCTGCTTGCAACCTAATGAATCTCAATATAGTCCTGACAAAATTATGTGTCAGATTTGAACGTTAATTTACTACGTACCGAGATAATCATATTAACTTTGTATTTAAAAATTGTACTATAGGGATTTATGCTGCTTACTTCACGGGACGGAGGGAGAGGAGTTTATTGGTATGTCATTTTTCAAAATCAGGCCTGCGTTTGACACACTGCTTCACACAAGTGCTCGCGTCCTCAACCCATTGGCCAAAAAATACCAAAAAACATTACTATTTCCTCCACTGTGCTTGTACAGCCGTACTCACGATATGCCACTGTGTTTTGGTAAATTGGGCACTTGTCACACTTAGCTACATCACTGTACAAGAAACTTTTCAATTACACGTCGGGGAAGCAAACGGCACTGTTATGTAAGGGAATGGGTTTACGGATACGTCGTACGGTTTTGCACAGAAAGACTGAAGGCGACGGGACGTACTAATCGAAGTGAACTCCGAACCACTTCGAACCTCGATGCCAACGAGTGGGATCCGAACCCAGTGCCCTCGCTACATAAGCGTAACGCCTAAGGGACACGGCCATCGAGGACCCTTACGTAAGTTGAAAATATAATACAAATGCCAGGTACATTTACACGGCAAGTTTGGATACTATGCGCATTCCACGAGGAAACATCAGGTGGTTATAATCGGAGTCATGATACACTGAGAGGTTAAGTGTGAACTGTATATATAATTAAGGCAATAACATTTGTTAGAAATGCTATTTATTACACGTGTCACTAACAGGTGCAAATTAGAAGCCGTGGAAGCAATAAATGTGTATAAATTGTTCTGCAATTACGGCACAGTATCAAGAACAGAACCTAGGCCTATGTGAAACTTTAAGTTACCACATCAGATGGTTGTAACAAAACATAGGATATTTTCATTATAATTAAAAATACGTTAAATCTTCGTCGTTTAATAGTTCGTGTTACAACTGCAATTACACTTAATGCAAATCAATAATTAGTAACCATATTTACATATATTTCTTTTCGACACTCCGTCGTGCTTCACTTCAAGCATTCTGTTCAGCTGTTGGTTACAGACGTGTACGGCGAGTGTCGTGTAGTTTTTTTTTCACTTACGCATAATTGTAGTAATTATTCAAACAAGAAGACTTAATTTATAACGTGAAATTTTGTGGGAACAATAAATGTCAACCCCGTCTAATTTTATTTCAATGGAGTGAGATACTTCACTCTTCCGTTATTATATTAATATCAAAGCAAGCATGAAACATTATAAAACAATAGTTTAGTTGACATATATTACCAGGACAGTAAATTATTTTGTACTTTTATTTACCTAAGTAAATTGTTGATGTACCTGAAGTCAGGAAAAAATACAAGTTCCCGAGACGTCGCGTCTGTTGTCGTCAATGATAGCCTATGTGACATGTCGTTTTGCCAGAATGAATATTAAATTTCTCCTGTTAAGTTATTTACATAAAATAAATCATGATGTGTCTTTGGTCACAGTATGCCTCGCGCCAGGATAAAGGTTTGTTTATTCACGAAGGTATTTATTCTTTATGTATGTTTTATTGTCTGTGGCAGAACTTAATATTTTTTCCTTTTTCTTTAAAGTTTATAATGTTGAATTACTGAGGTCACGGGTCTGAGCTGATCCTGGGTATCGATAGGTCGCGGTGGTCAAAGAGAAAGGGGCGTTGAGACGAAGTTTTTTGTTCGAGGATGATAACAACACGACGGTTTAAAAAGAAAAAAAAATTTATTTTTTCCATGAATTACGGCTGGCTGACTTCAAGACTTATAGAGTTGATCACCTTCGACATCGGTTCGAACAAATGCCAGAAGGAAGGAAGGATGTCTTTTGAGCTGGGAAACCATACCCAGATGTTATTTTGAACAGTCCAGTCGTTTAAGAGAGTGACGTCGTGGAAGATTTGCGGTAACCTACATATTCAAATTCGAACTTTGCTGGGGCTTCTATCATTTATCAAAGGCAGAGACTCATTTAAGTTTTTCAAAACTACAGATTAAGTTCTTAAATACGAGACATTCTTCAACATCTGTGTTTTTTTTTTATTTTTATTATGCGCCCACAAATAATAACCCACTGCCGCGACACTAAGAAACAGCTCGTACAGAAATCTGAGTTTTAGTCATCGTTGAGTTTTCGGAAGCCACCCGCCTAGTTCGTACCCAGGAGAGGTCAGGTCGCTACTCCAGCTTACAGAGTCACGACTCCACCTCATGTAATGTTTGTCTTGATTTAGTTTCAATAGCG
>PNEQ01085000.1:0-11128 GCA_003012365.1 Medauroidea extradentata
GCCTATTTTATGATTTTGTACTTAATATCCTGTTTTCATTTACTAATAAAAGTGCTAAAATTGAGGTGGTTTCACTATCAAAATCTAAGATAATAGTAAACAAATTGAAAATTTTGAGTTTCAGCATAGGATAAACTATGTCTTAAGATGTATCTGGCAAAGTTTGGTCGTCGTATTTATAGTACATTTATGGTAAAATTGTTAGCCAAATGACTGTTTTTCACCTGGTACACAAGGGGTAGACTGAAGCCTTAACATGGGAATGCCAACTCTGTCCTTTATATGTTCCTTGACCTAAAGTATCTTTCATCCTCTCCTTCCTATCCCACTCTTCTCCGCCTGTCTTTCACCCATCATGCTGCCCAACTTTGCACCCTCTCCAACTCCAACATCTCCACTGCCACATACTGCTGCTTCAGATTCCTAACATTTGTCTAACCATGGTGTTACATGCCTTTTTTCTTTACTTGCCTTTAGTACTCTACCCAACATTCGCAGAGCCTTCTTCCCATTTGTAACCCTTTTCTGTACACCAATCCGTCGCCTAACGCGACTAATTCATCCCACAAAATGTGCGTGCAAATTGAAATTGCGCTATTTGGAGAATTTTTTAAATATAAACAATGCACGATTTTTTTTGCGCTCAAAATTGCGTATATACTACTTTTTTTCACAAATTGCGTCATCAAAACACCATGAAATAAACCAGGTTAAAGAATTTCATGAGTTTATAACTTATCAAAATTATGTTAAATATGATGGCTTGTCTTGAAAACGTAAACATCCTGAAAAGGTCAGCTGTTCGGCAGCGTGCAGCGAGCGCGAGCTAGTTGACCTTCAAAGCACATGACTATTCCCGCGCTCGCCGTTTATTGCCGCAACACGTCGCCGCAAGACGTATCATTATAATTTTCCCGAACACTCGTCAAAAATATCTATCAACACACACCTCTGGAAATTTGTTTAGTTGTTTTTTTACTTGTAAAAAATTATTGAAATTACAAACAGAAACTACGTTTATAATATGAAACATTTAGGCCTACTTTAACATACTAACACACAACTTTAATTAAAAAAAAAACACATTCATTAGCTTTTGCGGTAAAAATTAATAGCTTTTGTGTTATAAAATTAACACATTGTTACAGTTTTGAATGGCCTGAACACTTCCCTGACTACTGCCAGTAGACTCATTGTTTGTTGTTTTAAAAAATGTGTCCAGCTTCATTTGTTTTTGTTTCTTTTGCTCTAACAAATTTTTATAAACTTCACACTCCCGCTTCATCCCTTGAATAACAGCATTTCTTCTTCCTTCATTCGGATCATTTTCATGCAGAACTGAAAATGTTTCGTTTATCAAACTGAAGAATTTTGAAATTTCTTTCTTTTCAAACTCTTTTCTGGGTGCAATTACGTCTTCTTCCTCTTGTTGTGGTGTAGAACACTGCTCCTCGTCGTTTTCAACAATTTATTCTGCTGTTAACTCGACAGAATGTGATTCCAACAGATCCTGAATATCATTCGAAACGAGCTCATTAAATCCCAGACCATGCCCCATGGCTACAATATCAACTGTAACATCTTCCAGGTGATCATCGACAGGCTCAAATCCCTTGAATTCTTGGGTAAAGAAGGGGCAAATTTTCTTCCACACTCCACGAAGACTTGACTGTGTAATTTCTTCCCAACACGCAGCAATGTTGTCGATTGCATGCTTAATATTGTACGATTTCCAGAATTCTTTGATAGTCGGCTTTTCATCCCCGTCAGTTGCCGAGATAAGTTGACGAAATGTCCGTCGGAGATAGTCGGCTTTCAAAGTGGAAATAATCCCCTGATCCATGGGTTGCAACGACAACGTAGTGTTCTTCGGTAAAAAGATAACCTTGATATTTTCAAACATGTGGTCTAATTCCGTCGGATGGCCAGGTGCATTATCCAATATTAATAATGCTTTATTGTCGAGATTGTTACTCTTGTTGTATGCAGTTACTGCGGGTACAAAATAGTTCCGAAACCAGTCGCTGAAAATAGCCATTGTGATCCAGCCTTCCCCGATTAGCTTTCCAAATTACTGGTAAATGGCTTTTGGAAAATCCTTTCAGTGCCCGCGGATTTTCCGAATGACAAACTAAAAGTGGCTTCAATTTATGCATTGCTACCTAGCAAAAGTGTAAAATGGTCTTTTGTAATTTTAAAGCCTGGTGCTGATTTCTCTTCTTTGGAAATATACGTCCTATCTGGCATTTTCATCCAATAGAGGCCGGTTTCGTCTGCATTGTACACTTGTTGCGGACTGTACTCTCCTTCTACGATGACATCTTCAATTACGGCTGGGAAGTTTGTAGAGCAGCTGCGTTTTCATCTGCACTTGCTGCCTCCCCTTTCTTCTTTATAGAATGCAGATTGTATCTGTCGACAAACTTTTCAAACCACCCGTTACTTGCAGTAAAATTTTTGTCACTGTCTGGATACTTGCTTTTCAATTTATCAAAAATTAGCAATGCTTTTTCACTTATCACTGCTTGGTTCTGTCTCGCCCGTGATTTTTTTCGTTGCACCATTCATTTAACAATCTTTCCATATGAATCATGTGCTCACTTCTATTCCTATACCGAATGCCGAAAATGTTGCCGCTAGAGCCAACTGCATCCGATGTGCACAAACTTTCAATACTATTCCTATATTTTATGATTGTTCGCACAGTTGATTCACTTAAACCTAATGCGCGACCAATATAAGTATGTCCTTCATGAGCGTCTGCCCACCGTAACACTTCAAGCTTGGTCTCGAGAGAGATTGTTTTGCGCTTCTTCACTGGATCACCGGAACAAGCCGACGTAGCACTACCCTTGGAAGCCATGATGATACTGAACCACAGGTGCGGCGGCCAGCCGGCCGCGCACAGCTGTTAGTTTTCAACCAGCCCGTATGACGTCATGCCAGGATGGCACGCGCGCTCAGGGGTGTACAAAAAGACGCAGCTTCTTACAAATTGCGCGCAACAAAGGTCGCTGAACTATTTCGCGTTAGTTGAAATGACACTCGTGTTAACAGAAAATCAGACTGTAAAATTTTGGTCGCTGTAATTAAATTCGCGCAGCTTGAGGTCGTGCTAAATGAGGGATAGGTGTACTTGTTTTTCCACCCCAAGTCATCCTGCAACACCTCCCCTAAGTACTTATATTCGGTGGCTTTCCTTACTGTATCTCGTGTGTTGTGGACCCAGTGTATTGGTTATGTTGGTATCTGACGTCACCATGTCAACTATCGGCGGAAATGAAGACAAGTGTGGCAGTAAGTCTTATCGATGAACATATTTGGTTAATACGTATACCTGCCGACTAGAATTAACCAACCCGTGTGATTGGAATTATAATTTTGGCGTGTTCAGTAATATTATTTAGTGATATTACAAACGTAGTGGTGGCAGCGTTTAATCAAGTATGATCATTCTCACTCATAGACATGGAAGGAACATTTCGAGATATTTCAGTTCTGGCTTGATTCAAAATGTCAAATTACAGATGAGATGAAAAATGTGGTCTGTTAATTAAAATGTTGGATGATCACATGGTGCGGGATTTGAAGTATTGGATATCAAAGTGGTACTAGAGAATAACACTTTCTACTAACTTCTTCGTATACTTTTATTACAGACGTAACACATCTTTGAATACTTACACATCGCCATATTTTTTTTTTGACTCGGTGTCAGAGAGAATCAACAGATCATCTACATATAACATACAAATTATCTTGCATAAAGATACATGGATCTACCATATTTCTTTTGAAACGCAGATGCACTAGTGCATCTTTAAACCTGTTGTAGCAACATTGCGAAGACTCTTTGAGACCATACAAAGATTTCAACAACATACATACAAGGTTCTTACCTTGGTCTTCCGTCGTCACAGTAACGCCCTCTGGTACCTTCATGAAAACTGGTTGTTTTAACTCACCATACAAAAATGCACACTTAACATCTAGTTGATTGATGCATCAATCTTTCTGGACCGCAGTGGAGAGAAGACTTCTACGAGATGCAAGGCGAGCAACTGGTGTGTAGACTTCTTCAGCCTTTGAATGTTGGAAGCATCCTCTTGCAATAAATCTTGCCTTTATTTTCTGACCCATGATCTCCTTTTCTGTAAAAGCCCATTTCGAGTCGATGATGGTAGCCTATCTTGTAATGTTTCTGGAACTACAGTAATTGCCATACATTATGTTTGTGTAGGTCGAGTTCCTCCTCTATAGCTGTTTGCCATCCAGTCTCCAATGCTTCGTGATATGTGTTAGACATTTCTGATGGTGGTAGACCTGCTGACAATGCTGCTATCAATCTTGTAACTTTTCTGGGGGTCTCGCTATTCAGTGAGTTCTTCTTGGTACATTGACATGGACCATGTTATCATTTTCTTCAGGCAATTCAAAGAAGTCATCCTCAGGTTCTTCTTCAGGAGTTGAGTTACCATCGTTTCCTCCAGAGCAATCATAAATATGCACTTGTGATGTTTGGGGTTCATTGACCACAGGACAAGGCTCTTGAACCTCCCTAAACTTGACACTGCAAGCTGTAGTTATTCTACACTTGCTGTCCCACAATATACAACTGTTACTGGTGTAACCCATTGTTTTTATTGGCCTTGATCGCGGCTCAGATTTACTCTTGGCATTTTCCTTTGGAATGTGGGCATAGACTATTGACCCAAATACTCTTATGGCTTTGTCCATGGTCACTAACGTTACAAAATGACAGTTATTGCTGACTGTATGTATGTTTAATATTTCACACATAACTTAAATAGCTTGTACAAATACCTACCGGTGAAAGTTTTTTTGTGTACTAGTATAGCCTACGTTTTCAGAAATTCAGGAACACAAATGTACAGAATATGGAGTGGTTAGCTTTGGTCACACACATTACAATAAAAGGACGTGACTTCCCTAACCAAGATTTAACTTCAAATTTCCTGCTCTGGTATTGATCCAATAAATACATCTCCAGCAGTAGCAATAAATGTTAACATTATAGATTGACATTTTCAAACATGTATATATTTATTGCTGTTGGTTATAAAGAAATAAAAGCTAATATATCTGTTTGTTGGTCACTAACGTTACAGTCACTCACATTACAATTTGTCGTCTTCAAATAAAACTGAAATTGGAAGCTATAAAACTGACAAAGTGGTTCATATTTATTCAATATTTCTCTGGCAAAATCACACAGTCTTTGTCACTATTATCTTCAATTATTAATGTATATAACCAATATGTGAATCCACAGAGATACTTACATAAGGTAACATAATATTACAGGAACAGTGTAATCACAAACAATTGCATAAACATTATTTTAAGTTTGTTGAAAGACCTAATTATTTCATCTACAGTGTAAGAGCTAACTATTATACGTGTTCTTTTGACATTCAGCAACAGTATAAGTTAGTAGTGTCTCAAAATAAGTGTTTTAATTTCCTGAATATCAAAACACCATAGTTTTCACATTTTATGTATTTTTTATATTAATAACTAAAGCACTGCCAATAATTTAGCCTTCTAGAAATCGCACAGAGAAAAAAGGAAAGAAAAAAGGGGGAAAAAAAAGAAAAGAAAAAAGGGGGGCAAAAAAAGAAAAAAAAAAGCAAACTTAACATTTGGGTTTGACAGGTCATCTTAAGGGCAATGGAGCGACTGATTTTTTTTAAATTTTCAATTGTTGTTGCGTGGCACAAGAATCAGAGAAAAATTTCAAGTAGACTGACAGTGAAAAAATATTTTTTTGAATTTTTTAAACGAAGTTATAACCACTTTTTTGGAGTTTTCTACATTCGTGGAAATATCGGAAACTACAAAAAATTGGGCGGGATGACTTCGTAGGATATCTCGTTAGGTATAATACTTCGGCCTAAACCATTTTCGAAATTAATAGATAAATATATTCATTAAATTGCAGTTTAATTTTCTAGTGTAAATTTTTCTTTTTATAGCAGATATTTCATCTGCTGATTTTTGCTATAAACATGTTTTATTTCTGGAATAACAGCTCGGTATTCTCTTGTCTGGACTTTTAAGTTTATGTTAAGCTCTGGTTCACTTCAATTAAACTGAAAACGCGAGTCCTCGAATGGCAGTTATTGTGTGGTGTGTCGCGCGTCAGTATATAACCCAATATGCGCTGTACTGATATGCTATCTATTGGCAGCTGTGTGAACTCATTGCACCACACCAAACTACAGGACATAACAGACGGGAGAACGAATGATGTGAACAAAAGGGAGAAGGCGTTCCACTCTGCGCATACACTTGCTACCTTGGAGTTGACGTCAAGGTTAGGAGAGGGAGGGGGGTTGCCTCGGTCACGTAAGCCGGCCGAAGGAGGGTGACGTCACTACTAGCAGTCTTACAGCTGCCGCATGTCCATTATCTGTCCGCCATGCTGTACCACAGCAGCCAGTTACACGTATTTAAATTAACTCATAGACCAAACACTTTTTAAATCTAATAGACCGTGGATTACAAGCACATTTACAATATTACGACTATGTCCATACTAACTCAGTAAATATACTGATAAAATTACTATCATTATTCAGCCGCCCTCCCCCTCCCCCCCTCCACCTCGGACCAATCTTAATAAAGTTAGTTAACATGTGAAAAACAAGATTTCAATCATGAGATCAGGGGCGTATCCAGAAAAATGGAGAGGTGGGGTGGGGGAAGCGTCACTGGAGTTATGACCCCTTTCCCCAAACCCAAGGTCAAAATTTGAATTATATACCGAATACAATAATAGACATATAAATTGAAATCACGCTATTGCAACAGTAAGTGTATATTTAATATTTTTGAGTATGTAAAATGCTTAAATAACACTATTTTGCTCCTTGAAAACCAAGTTTTTCCCGGAGGAGGACTCCCAAATCCCCCAACTTTAATTTTTATGAACGGTGACCTCCTCCAAAACAAAAGTCGAGATCCGCCCCTGCATAAGTTACGCACAAAAATTATGTACGTAAAAACCATTTTACGTCTATTGACGAAGCTAGAAGCGCATGTTGTCATGAGATTATTTCTATGACAGTATGGCCATTGTTGTCCGCACATGAAAATAGATGAGTAAACGCGCGCGTCTTGACTGAGTGGCAGAATGGAGGCAAGGTCGAGACGGTGGTGAGGCTGCGGTGTCCGAGGGGGCAGACCCCTCGCCTTCCACCAAGGCAATATGGGTTTGATTCCCAGCGGGGTCGGTTCCCGGATTTTTGCACGTGGGAGTTGTGCTAGATGATGCTGCTGGTCGGCGGGTTTTCTCGGGGATCTCCCGTTTCCTCCGTCCATTTATTCTGGCACTGCTCCATTCTCACATCATATCACCCCTCACCAGCGCTGAAGACTTCGATGTTAAGCTCTGACCAAAACCTCTTCATTCACTCGAGGCGGTGGACTGATAGACATCACTTCGCTGCCTGCACAAAAAGAAGATAAATGCATTTGTACATCGCAGCATTGTGGACGTGTACGTAAAGTTGACTGATGTTTAAAAATTCAAATATAATAAATTTCATACTTTTATTTGCATCGTTGCAGCAATGTGTTGATTTAAAACCGAACATGGAAAACTAAATCAATAAAAAACATTCTAATAAGAAAATTAATGTCAACATTAATAATGATAAGTATGTCTCATGCATAATGTAACAGTTATTTTATAAATGAGTAAAATGACAACGTGTATCTCTACTCTATGTAGCTCCTCAGGTGTGTCCAGTAACATTTAGTCAGAACGTAACAAAGATATAGGCCTATTATACAAAAATTTCATATCATGCAGCAATAAAATGTTGTAGTGTTTGTTTATTGTTAATGATAAGTTGCTGATATGATACAGTCTCAGCAGTGTATGTATGATTCATTCTTCTGACTTTCTGTGTGGTTAATATTCAAGTTTGTGCAATACAAATAGAATAATTTTGATAGTGTTTATAGGTTTAGTTTGATATGATACGGTTACATGATACTGTCGGTATGTACTATATGTATGATACACCAGTATTCACATTCTATTTTACTTTATTCAATAATCTTAAGTTTGTACATTAAAATTAATAATTTTTTTTCTTCTCTTTCTCAGTGCTTAGAAGTTTGCTTGTAATAATACTGTCATGTTACAGACTGTCTGTGTATTAACAGTATGTATGTTACACTAGTAAACACTTAGGCCTATTTGATCTTAATTTTAAATCTTATTACAGTTTGTATGTTAAAGCTAGTAATATTTTAGTATTTATTGGTAAATTTTGATATCGTACTTTCTGTGTAAGTACTCTGTGTATTTTAAGTTACACTAGTATACATTTTCTTTTGACTTACTCAATGCACTTACCTAAAAGCTGCTGCACTTAAATTTTGTAATTTCCTAGTGTTTGTTGTGTGATTTGATCTGGTACCGATATTTTTCTGCCTAGGTATGTACCACAATGTAAAAATGTTATATTAGTATTCACAGTCATTTGACATTCTGTTTCCCTAAAGTTTGTGAATTAACTTAGATTTGTTTTTTTGTATTTTTGTTTTGATGTGATACTGTACGTGTATGAACTGTATGTATGATACTCTTAGGATCACAGTATTTTGTCTTTATATTTCATGAACTAATCTTAAAGTCTGAGTTAGACTTTTTTATCTTATTTAGAGTTAACTATGTTACTATATGTATATGTACTGTATGTATGTTACATTAGCATTCTGAATTTTAATTGTTATTATGTATTTTTTAACAGATTTCAATTTTAAATTCTGGTACTGCCTGCTAGCTAGTATTCCATTATGACTGTCTCCGTCTTGAGCAATCGTTTGCTCAAGGGGGTGTTTGATTTTTTTTTCTTTTTACTTTGATTATATTATTCAGCTTGTGAGTGTACTTGTATTCCGTAGTTTAATTTATGAATGTTCTTTTCCTTGTTGTAATAACGATATTGAATTTATGTATTGTAACATATTGTAAAAAGACATTTGCAAGTACAGAAAAAAATAAATGTGGTTTTTGTTTTTAGGATTTGTGTTACTCCTAATTAGTATTAAAACGTGTGATCAGATAGTAGAGCAAATATTTGATAAAGAAATACCATGTTTTACCTATATGTGACAAAATATAAAAGCCCATCGTCCAGGTAGCAGTCGAAACCACTGGTGTGTTTTGTCCTTTGAAGTTCATTAATTGTATTTTCAAATTAACTACTCTAGCACATAGTTAGAAATTTGGGAACTGAACAGTAGAAAGTTGAATAAGACTACTATAAATTACATTTTTATTGTTTCAACTATTTTTTGTAGTTCGGCAAATATTAAAAAAAAATTTATTGTACGGGGATGTATTCTTTACGAACGAAACATTGTATATGTTTGGAACTGATTTCTACACAGTGAAATACCCGTGGTTTATAGCCTAAATTAGTGAAGTGCCTATACGTTTTTTGAGGATAATGTCTTTGAAGTATAATTTGCTGGTTACAAAAAAATTAACGAAAAACACTGAAATATTGATTAATAAGCGATATGATCCAAATTAGTTCCCACATTTAAAAATGTTCATCACTTTAGCTATCTCTGTGCATATTCTCAGTGTTGCCAATCCAGCTATTCCACTGACACAACTAAATTCTATACAATTTGGCAGAGCAATAACTGCAACAATTTGCCTTATCGCCCCCCCCCCCCCCCTTCCCTTTATCCTCTTTTTTTGGGTCCGCAGTGTCTGAGTAGTCAGACCACTTGACTCCTTCCAAGGCGATCCGGTTTCGATCCTCGGTGGGATCGATCACCGATTTTTCGCACGGGGAAAAACGTAACGGGAGTTTCCTTTGGCCGGCTGGATTTTTCGAGGATCTCCTGTTTCCCCAGCATTTCTCATTGATCGCTTCTTTATTGCAGATTTCATTTCATCCTTCTGGGTATGCAGAGGCCTATGGACGGCCAATCAGATGTTTGCACTGGGATTACGGTACCATGTCCTGGGGTACCTTTCCCCATTAAAAACAAAACAAACAACTGTACCTTTCTTAAGCTCTTCCATAACAAACCAAACCTCTTTTCTGAACACCTGATGGCCATCTCTCTCAGCCGCAGACATAAGATGCATAAAACAAAACAGATGGCCTTCAAACTATGTAACCGTTTTACACACATTCAATGATCCCAAAATTTTAGCCGGCACTGTTTTAGCACCCTCCTTCCTCCAGCGCACAGGCCTTCTTTTCCTTTCGTGCCGTGCTTACCTATGTACGATGAGTTCAACAGAAAAAATTTTTAGAATATATTGTTCTTAAGATTTTGATTTCAAGCATCTACTTTCACGTTCAATTATAATTCTTCAATTATTTTGTATTTAACACTATATTCGTAAATTATAAATAAGAAATATATTTTTCAACAGCACATCCCCCACATATCTCTCACAGCTATTCATTCCATGCAAAATTTACAAACCATTTTCAATTTCCACACACTTTGGCAACACTGTATGCAAGCACCACTTAGAACTGCGTTCTTTGACGCACGGGAAAACGTATTTTTCTTATCCACACGGAGAATAAATTGTTAGTGGGCACAAAATATTTTGTTGGTTTTCACCGTGCAAAATTATTTTTGTAGCGACAACAAAAAAAAAGATAAACACAGCACAACGAAATACACACATACTTGTTATTCATTGCGACTTAGGCACTGAACTTAAAATAGTGGAATGAGACGAAAACTTTTGGGAAGCAAATATGGTACCCAAATTACATAGGTTTATTTATGAATGTATTTTGCCAGAAATGGCTGATTCCTGGCATGTTTGAGGACTGCGTTGTGAATACCCGACATACATAAAAAATGCATAGGCTGAACAGAAAAGTAAAGAGGACAAGAATAACGGTAGTAAATAGAATGCCGTATACTCACCTTTGTTTAATTTTTGCTGAAATGTCTGACTATTATGTTATATTGATTTCAAAAACTTGATATGTGGGAAATATGCCTTTTTGACCTGAAAATTCCAAATTGTGCTTCGGAATATGCCGAAGTAAAACTTATTTGTCTTTCTCCGAATTAAAATTGTGTTGTGATTAAACATATAAAA
>PNEQ01085000.1:11228-24282 GCA_003012365.1 Medauroidea extradentata
GGATGCCATCTTTGCTCATAAAGTCTTAACAAATGTTCTTTCATGTCCGAAAATTTTATGTAATTTAGACATAAAAATACCAAATTTTAATTCTAGGCTCAAAGGTCAGTTAAAGTATTCTCAAAATAATAATAGCCTTCTCTATAGAGTAGTTGCTAACTACAACAAGTTTAGTAATAATCTTGATTACTGTAATCCATATATTAAACTTTAATTACTTGTTTTATTTGTCTTACTATGCTTATTTTAATTTTGAATTTTGGCTGTGTCTCTTGAGTGTGTAGGGACACTGTCATGTCAGCTGAGATCTCTTTCCCCCACCGCACAGTGCCCTGGGAGGCAGGCAATCCGCACCAGGGCCCCCTCCGGTGGGGGAATCCACCGGCTGTTGAGTTCACCTACACATGTTTTCTTGCTTCTTGTTTTGTTCTGTCCCTCAGTTTCATTCATGCTTGTTTTCCGTTTGGTATGTATTGTATGTTTGTTATTTTTTCTCATTTTTCAAATGGGGTTGCTTCACTGGGGTGGGACTGGCTGCGGGGGGGGGGGGGGGGGGGGGACCGAAAAGCAGTCCCGAGGGTCCTCTCCTCTGCCGTGAGCTCGACTCCATTCCCGGTGATAGTGCGCTCCCTTTGTCCAATGTTTCTTTGTTTTCTTTCTATGTTGTTGTTGTCTTAATTATCTTTAGTTAATTTTTATTTTTAATTTTTTATGTTTATTTTTATGTTGTTTTATGTTGTTTTATGTGGTTTTTATGTTGTTTTTACGTTGTTTTTTATGTATTTGTGTTCCCCTGACTGTTGTTTGTTTATGGGGGTAAATTTCAAGGCCTTCGGGCTGTTTTTGCCCTCTGTAAATTTGTTGTAAATAAATATAAATATAATATAAATAAATAAATACCTTAGGTTAGTGAGATTATATGAGATTATTTGTTTACTTTGTAGTGTCAAACTTATTGGATAAACATTTAAATCAAATAATAATTACTTACATATATGCTTATGTTGATTATTAATCATATTTATCTATGGTTTGTAAAATGTCTTTTTTAACGTTTAAAAGATGTATGCATTTTTATGAGACAATATAACTGTATGATTATTATAGGACCAAGCAATTACATTTAGTTACATAGTTGATAGCAAGATCCAGTGATGTTTCAGTGAAAATGGTTAATAGTACTGTTATTTTTCGATATACTTTGCTTGCTTTATATTCGTAACGTTAACCCTACTTATAAAATGGTAATACTTATGAATTTTAATGTATAGTGGTTTTTATTTTTAGGATTGTGTTTCAGGTTTTACTTTCCAGAAACATCTGGGCTTTAGGAAAAAAGTTTTCATTAAAAATATTTAATTTTTACACTATCCCGCCCGAATGAAACAAACAGGTTTAGGGTATATTTCAGTATTGTTAAATTTCAGTCTTGAGTTTTTAAATGTTTCACAATGGGAAGACACGCCCGAATGCGGGTGCAAGTGACAAACGCAAAAATTCCTTTTTACCAGAGACGTTTTAGTATCTTTTTCAGTCGCTAAACTCACGTAGTAATTATATTTATTCCATCGTAAATGATCCAGTAAAATATAGTTACCCAGACTAATAAATAATAATGTATGTATTGTAACTGAAGTAAACAAATTTTTAGTATTGAATTATTTTATGTTTTGGATTATGTTATGTTGGGCCAATTTCATTAAAAATAGCCGGCTGGATGAACTGCAATGTATTTGTTATCAATAAAAATATGTGTGATGTAACTCATTTTATTCCGTGTTGTAGTTTGTTTCGCCACACAAAGTACAAGGTTCAAGAGGAAACAAAAATTTGTGCCAGCTTGTTATTAAAAAGTGACAAAGTGACGCGATAGAGCTGTTCCTATTGGAATGTGGAGTCTTACAAAACAAATCTCAAATGTATTACCATTATATATTTTAAAGATGCTCAGTTTTGTCGTTGTAAACTGAAATAATTTTCGCAGTTTAGGTACTTTCTCAAGGATGTTAAAATACATGCATGACATACTGCGACGGCGAATATTTCAGTACGAAAACGTATAAACGTATGCTGGCATTTCGGATATGGAATTTGTATTTAGCTACCAAAAAGGAGTGATTTATCGTGCTTACCTAATATGTAAATGAATTATATAATTATTATACCATTGGTACTTTATAAAATACTAAAATATGAAAAAGTTTGACTGTCTGAAAACTAGTTATATATAACTTACCTTCCGGCTGCAGTTTCATCCGTTACTATTGTTAAAAATTTAACAACATTTTAGTACCTATTCTTAAAATGTTAAAGTAAACAGAGTACATTCCCTAATATTTGTGTTTCATATTATTGTAGTTACCGTCGTTTAGTCCTCTGCTATCATTTTTTTTACAAAAAAAATAAAGGAAATATTTGTAATAACGACTTTGGCAGGTATTCTGTCAAAATATAACAACATTATAGTAATTCCGGTTCTATTCCCGGCTGGTTGGATTGTAGTGTTTTATTAGGCAAATCTCCCGCTTCTCCCGTCCTCATTACAGGCACTGCTTTGTATCCAGCTCATGTCGCCCCTCACCGGCTCTTAACTTGTCCTCTATGCTTTTAACATTTCACAACTTTGTCATATACTTCAAATATAAACATTTTCTGCTACTAATATGTGCGTGCAAAATACCAGAAAAATTCTTGTTGCAATCTATTACATAGGATGCTATAAATCTCCCTCACCGCAGACTTACATAATACCCGATAACACCAAGACATGTCATCAGAATTGTTATGTGTGTATGGGGTCCAAAACCAAAAAAGGTGTTTTCATGAATCCAATGGCGAAGAGTAATGTCTTTTGAATTATTCATCCATAGCCATGCTCATTTTGCGTGAGTAATGGAACATTTTACTTCCATTTACACACCTGATGTCAGATTTCGGGAAGAAAAACTGAAATAACTTGTCACGTAAGCTTCATTCCTATTCAAAAATCATCTCGTTATCTCCATGGGTTTACAAATTACTGAGAATTATTTGGAAATACATTACATTTCTTAACTGCCTTGTAAGTAATATTTAAAGGGAAAAACACTATGAAAGCAGTTTTTTAAAAAGTATTTATGAAAGCTTGTAAAAATCCATTAGATATCTCAGCAGGTTGAAAAGTATTCGTTTAAAATATATTTTAAGCTTTTCACCCTTCATTTAGAAATTTGAAAAAATCTAAAAATATTGTAGTATGTATACGAATACGCTATATTTTGAAGCAAAAATTATGTAATCTCGTCAAACTCATTTACTTCCTGTCACCACTTTAATTTCCCAATTTAGAAAAATTCCTTCTTGTTCAAGCCACCTTGAACATTGCGTGTGTCTAGGTCCAGAGGTTTGGGCTGTGTGTGTTGATGTGTCCGTAGCCACGTCGCGTCACTTGTGGTTGAATGCTTGCGAGACTTCTAGAGATAAGTAATCTCACTACCCACACTCTTTGCCTCCTTCCCACCCCACCATTTGTTTAGTCCGAGTAGGGAGAGTCAGAGTTATGAGAAGGGCGAAGCAGAAAGGACCACAGGAAAAAGCAAGATTTAAGGTGGTTCAAGCGGTGGCCGCTAGATTTCATAGCGCACAGCGGAATGAACTACACCCTCACCCTACGAAGACTCGCTGCCAACTGGCTGCCGATATCCGGCTCCCTGCGTTATATACAATCTAACTGCGCGCTGATAGCATACGAGTGCGCGTTTGTGGACAGTTTAAGCCTATTTGCGGCTTATTCCCACACGTGACTGAATTTCAGCGTGCACCATTGCCCTCAAAGTTCTTTGATATCAACAGGTTTGCTGAATCTGTAATACATTCGATTACCTTTCGTTTCAACTTCGGGGCACTGTAAAATATTAATGATTTGTTTGTAATTTGTAAAAGCAGTGTCTTTTTCATCTAACTTAAAAAGGACTTCAAACACATAACTTCTACGTCACCTTGTTCATCAGTATCGCCTTGACAAACAGCAGCATATCGAAACTTGACAGTGGTGGTTTTTTTTTTTACTTGATTAAATTGTGTAAGATCAAAGTAAGCACTTATAATGTCTTCTTTTGCTGGATGTGGAGGACTAGGGCTGACCTCTTCAGTATCGGAGTTGTGTGTGCTCGAAGAATAGATGAGATGGTAAACAGGAACTATTTGCGACTTCCCTGCACCATGTGCGTTTAAAAACAAAATTTCATTATTGCTCTCTTCTCTTTCTATAACCTTCGTCAGAACATACGTCTTCGGGGAATTCCTGTTCCAAGTGTTAGAGAATGAATTTTTGAAATTCCTTTAATTTTACCTGCTTTATTCACAATTTTTTTCAGTTTACTTTCTTTATTGAGCAAGTCCACTTCATGTTAACAGTTTTTACGTTACTGACTTGCTCTGCTTCATTACAATATTCGTAGGCATTTACCACTTGTCTTTACAGCTCCTCCAATTCCGTCAACAGCCCCTTTGTCATGGCTGGTTGCAAAGTAGTTCCGCATCTGTAGACTGTATGCTATATGATTGTTTTTAAGTTGGCAACTTGGTCCATCTGACCGCACTCTTATTTCAGTTATATCACTGGGAAGATCAGTGAATATCCTAGACATGTATGCTATTGCTACAATTGTGCACTTTGTGTAATCCAAGCTATCAGACACAAATCACCAAAGAATGGTGCTCACCTTTGTATCTCACGCTGGCAGTGAAAAGAGTTACTTGGGGCTGTTTCTAGTGGTAACTTTGGATTTCATTCTGAGCAATACATGTATCATTCTCAGAGAAATCCACGTGGACAAGTGCTTCATTACTTTTATACTGTGGTGAAACAGTCAGTAACCGATCATTCTCATAGCTTTTAGACTTCTCACATTTCACGTATACGTACATGCTCTAGAAACCGGTTAGAAATGGAAGAAATGTACTTAATAAGTTCTGCTACCGTGTATTCTTCCATCACTTTCCGTAAATTTCCGTCTGCAAGATCTCTCCACACGAACCACTTTGCATTGTCACGATCATGTTGTTCATCTAGTAGTTTCGACATTTGACTATTTAGGTTTCCAGTACACCCTTCTCATTTACTAAGCCAGCATTCTTCTGAGGTTGTCACAAAAAGCGATCCCAGGAATTTATTGTGTACTTTGGGAATGATGAAAATGTATTGTGTAATGCATTCACAGCAGCAATAAAGTTTTCATGATGTCGGCATAAGCACACATTGTGTGGCATTTTACTAGTAAGCTTTACATGCTGAGGTCTCGGTTGACTGAATTTGCTTTTGCCAATCTTAATATCTCCATTCTCTGTAGCAAACAATGCATGGGTTTCTCTGATAGATTGAAAGAGGTGCTGAGCTTGAAGTTTATGCTTCGAGCCATCGTTGTGTTTGACTGTCCCAAACATCTTTCATCCCAGGTGCTCGCCAACTTATATCGTCATGTTCATAGAAGTCTTTAACTTTGTGAATTGTGTCTGAACTGAGAGCAAAACTGTTGGTGTGGCTTTTACCAGTTTCAAAATATCTTTTCATACTATAGACTGAAGCAAATGTTTCACTACACACTTTTTTCCTGACGTGATTTTGGTAATGCTTATGTGCACTAGCTGCGGCTTTTTCAAGTGAACAGGCATTTTTACATACTCCCAGATGTTTCTTCAGTGCCCTGTGTCTGCAACTCTTTCTTTTGTTTTTCTGCTTCGTTCTTGTTTAATTGCATTTCTTTTTTTGAATCGCTGAACTGTCCGACATGAGGCAGAGACTATTTACATTCTGTTCATCAGCTGTCATGAAGGTCACATCACCTTTATTCTCGTGAATCCTTATAGTTACTCTTGAAGTTACGGCTTCTTTTGCCCTTTGCGTCCACAATTGTAGCAATTGAATCTAAACAGCATTTTACCTTGGTCTTTGTATCTGTCCCCATTTGTGTCTGTATCCTTCGTGTGTTTCTACCAAATGTTTCCTTTCAGTTAAATGCTACCAGCTTTTCTTCACTGTTTACCTTTTCCCTTTTACGTAGTTCTTCCTGGAGGAGGGCATTCTTCACGTAATGTAGGTTACCATTTTCAGGATTCTTGTTAAAAATCAATGTTGATGGCACGAGTGACAGCGTCGTAGCTTTCCGGCATAGAGGACGGCACGAGAGTTATGACCTCTGGGTCCGACACACTACTACCCAAGCTTTTAATCTTGTTTATAGTATTTTCAAATGTATTGATAAAGTCTTTTAAGTTTCCTTAATTGAACTTAAATGTTCTTAGTTTTATTTGCAGATCGACTTGTCGGCTTATTCCCTTCTTGATGTAAGTGGGATCCAACGTATCTATTATATCCTTGACTGTAGACTTATCCATAACGGATTCCAAAACATTGTCCGCCAGACACAGCGTGATGATGTTTCTTGCCTTGACATCATTCAGTTTAAAGGCGTCTAATCCTTACCTTCTGCGGGAGGCTTCTGTGTGAGAACTTGTACGACACGAGCTAGCTCTAATACTGACTTGACCCTGTGTTTTCAAAAGTTGTAGCACGTCCTTTCAAATGGCTTGATGTTTCCAGTCTGTTGTAATGACGTCGCCATTGTATCGATAACTTGTTCCATGCTTTGAACTATGAGTAGCAATTCTGACAGTTATTTCTACCGTTTCTTAAGCCAACACTGAGCCAATAACCTACCAAAGTGGTACTAGAGAAAAACGCTTCCTACTAACTTCTTCGTATACTTTTATTACAGACATAACTAACGTTAGATAGCTTACACATCGCCTTACTTTTTTTTACACAATTTCCCTGAGTCGTACACAAAAACGAAACAAACTTGCAGAGCAATGCTGCCAACTTCCACAGTACATAATTACCATATATACAACCCGACCACAACAATAAATTTGCTCTATTTAACATTGGATTCTACCAAAAATGCTTCGTGATTGCAAGTACGACCAGCTTGTTGCTGTATTGAATACGAATATTGCTCCTACAGTCAACCCGATGGTATATTACAAGAAATGTATAAACCGGCGGCAACTGCCCGGTGAGACTGCAGTTATGTACATGCGTGAATGGAAACACTAGGCTGCTGTCTGTTGCTTTGATAGTATCTCCCCATCTATTGTTTTATATCTGATTGTATGTTTGCATGTGGTTTACTAATACACAAGTACAGGCTACATTGTTTTCTGAGAAGCATCTAACAGCTGCAAAGGCTTTGGAAATTGTGTGGCTAGTTGAATTCTCAGAGGCTAATGTTTTGGAGGTTTGAAATTTGGGTGTTGAGGATGTGCATAAACTTTTACAAGACTCTGTTGGCAGTAAGGACATAATGAGGTCACATGTTTCAGATGTGCTGAGATAGAACATAATTACAGCCAAACTGTGTAATATTTCTAATGATAAATTATATCATAATCATGTTTTATTAGTCATTCAATAACAATAGTTATAATAGACTTCGGCAGTAAACAGTATTAAAATACCATGCTGTTATATTTAAAATTATGATCTTTGCCGTTATCTCACAAAGACACAGTTGTACAAGACAAACAGCTATGAATCCAGGGTGAGAAACAAGTCTCTCACGCCAAGGCACACACTTTCTATCTCCCACACCAAACAACCCACAAGGTGACGTAACTGCTCACACTGGGACTTGGTAATATAGTCACTAACAAATACTGAAGTAAACTCAGGAAAATTCAATTAAAACTGTGTTTATTAACAGGAAGTTACACTGCATCATTAAATACAGTAAAGGTGATCCAAATTGCGTAGCATAAAACAAGATCAGTTTAACGTAGCAAAAATGCATACCACACTGAAAGGTTAAGTGGGGCGTCGATCACGTCGCGGCAGAAACAGCACCACATATCGGAAACGAGATAGAAAACTTAATAGAAGAAACAGAAAACGAAACCTGAAGTGAAATAAATATTCAAACTAAGGCTTACCAGAATAATGACAAGTAGATACGGGTGCCGCGTCGGCCACGAGTTGATCTGCAGTACATAGCTGAACGGCGAGCGGAGGCAGAGTGCCACGAGACAAGCAGCCACGGGGCGGCGTAGCCCGGCCGGGAGGAGGGGTGAAAAGGGGAAGGGAAGGCACGAAGACGGCCGAGGCCACCCGAAGATTAATGAACGTACAACGTCAGTAGAGAAGGGGAGGATAACGAATTCATTAGCAGGGCTCGTAGGCGCATAATTCAAAGTCTATTGACCATCTTAACAGAAACAAATATCATCATCATATATTATCACCTGGTCCATGGAAAACAAAATGAGGGTGAGCTGGCCTAGCTCAGATCCAAACATTCATTAACACTATAAAATATGTTTAGTAGTAACTAAGATAATACTCTTATTTTAATATTTTTTGGATTGACATCTTTAATTACATTTGGCAGTTTATTATACACAATTTTATTAAAATAATGAAAAAAATTTTGTACAACACACCTAGTACTACCTAGGAATCCTACTATCATATGAATTAATATATTTTCTTAATACATAGGTGTGAAGATTAACTATGTCATTATAAAAAGGATAGATTATTTTAATAGTATGAATATTTATTGTATGTAATTAAATTTTTCTTTATTTTTTTCATGTTATCTTAAATTACTTAAATTTTCTTATATTGTATTTGAATGTTTTGCAACTTTAGTTTTTCTGTGGAATCTATAGGATCAGTTAATACAGGGTGGCCACCCACCTGGAAAACCTGGAATTATCAGGGAAATTGTGGTTACCTGGAAATATCAGGGAAATGTCAGGGAATTTTTAGTTCATCTGAGAAATGTCAGGGAATTTTCTTGTCTCGTTTATTTTGAGCTTCCACAAAAGTCATAGGAAGGAAAATAATGGAGTTTTGAAAGCATAATAATATTTTTATTGAAAAAATTCCTGTTATGTACGTATGATTATACTCCATTGTCAAGTTCGTAGTTATTTCTGCAGATTGTTTTGTCAAGTTCACAGATAGTAGTGTCAAGAAGGACTTAAAATATTTACATTTATTGGAAAATATGTTGAACAATATGCCAAAATGTTGTTTTCATAGTTGCAAAAATCAGGGAAATTTTTGGATTTCTATCAGGGAAATCAGGGAAAAATCAGGGAATTTTCTTTGTTGCAATGAGTGGCCACCCTGAAATGCCCCTATGTAGTTAGTTACTTAATATTATTTATTCATATATTTTTTTTTGTGTTTGGACTCACATCCAAAATTTTAATTTAATTTTAATTTTTTTATTTTATTCTTGTTTTATTTTTGTTTAATTTTCGTTTGTTATAATTCTCCACCCCTGATGCCTGTGTTGGCGATGTCGTGAAGGCTTGAGGAATAGCCGCGAACGAGGCGGCGTTGTCATTAATTATTTAGTGCGCAAGATTTGAAGACTGCAATGTCGGCGGCTTGGTGACGCCATTTCCGTAAGAGACGTGATTGGTATGACGCCGTCTTGTTTTATCGCACCAGACTTTTTTTTTACTATAAATTAGTACATTTTAAGCAGTGTTGATATTTGGAATGAACTAGTAATTACTTTGATTTTGAAGAGTAACTATGATTTTCGGATTTATTAGGACTTTTGAACCATTTGCCTTGTTTTATCTGACCTTTGAAGCCTACCGCTAAGAAAGAGACGGAGACTAAGTCGCGGGCATTTTAAAACATTTATTTCGTGTTGTGTACAAGACTAAAGCTTTACAAATAATTAAATATTTTTTTTAGTATTTCAATTGGAGAAACACTCTTTAAAGAACTCTGATTATTGAACCCTTAATTGCGTTTGAATTACACATGGTAATTTCTTCTGAAACGATGTTTTATCACTTTGAAAGCTTTTTAAATAATATTTTCTTTATTTCAGCCTGAAATTCGAAATATTAAGGATATGATAGTTTACCTACACTGACAAGCTTACATAGCTAATAATTTTTAGTATAAGTCAGAATTTTATATTTCCTGAATTATTACTTATATCATTTTAGTTATTTGGACAAAATAAATAATTGTTCTATTTAATCTTTTTATGTTGGATTATTGTTCTCATGTTGATAAAAGTGCTAGTAATTGTTTGTTGAAACCAGGTGTGGCTTAGGAATATTATTGAGGTCAAAACTAGTAAGGGTTCATGTATTCTTTTAAGGCACAGTTTTCACAGAATTTATGCTACACCACAGTACACAACACCCATATTATTTTACTCTATATATAATACACTACGTAAAGAGTACACATAACACGTACATTATACAATTTAAAATATACAGGTGACCCGTTAATTATTATGAATAGGCCAAATAAACAAACAAAACACATATACAAGTTACTATGTTTATTTGATGTTCTGATTTTCATTGTTTTAAGATTAACAAGTTGGACAAAATACTCCAATAAGTAATTTCTTGAATGAAAGCTATTACAACACTGACGTGACACTGAACAATATTTAACAAGTCAATTTATCGAGCACATATTGCTCTACCACACAATCATGAAAGTTACGTTCATTACCTCTAATGAGTACAATTTAGGCGTAAAAACATAAAATGTGTACAACCACGTCGGTGCTCGCGCGAGCTCTACTGCAAGAACATTTATAAATATTTTAAACAAGAATATATTTCAGATACGAATAATACAATGCTGAATGACAATTCGTACACAAGCATGTGGAAATACAAATGATGTGCTATTATGTAGGATTAAGTACAAGATGTCCCAATTAGATTTGCCCTGCGTATTTTTACATGTCCGGCTCTGGATGACCTTACAAATGTCCCTAGCCGTGCAATACGTAAAAAATAAGTTACAATTGGACAATTTCCAGTAATACGCCTGTTTAAACAAACCTCAAGCGTTTTGCGCTCACACCGCGCATAACATTTGTGTTACAAAATCCTGAAGTGTACAAAAATGCTGGTTCCTACGACATTTACACGCAGCAAACCTAGCAACGTCAATGTCTCGCCAAGCATTACTCGACTGAATATCCCTGAGCGTACAAAGATTTAAGATACCAAAACATGACGTTTCTTTCAGACGCTCTAGTTTCTTTAAACATTAGACCATTTATCTGAAACCTTTACATTTAAAATGAAAGGGAAGATGTAGGCGCGCGGGCTCCTTATAGTTCAACCCGAAATTTAAATTCAAAAGTCCAAACAAACTAACCACCAAAGAGAAATTTAGACGGCGGTGCCGAAAAAGCCTTTAGAAGAAAATGTTAATGCATTATTATGACAAACTCATTGCCGCCGCCGCCGGCCTTTACCACACGGGGTGAAGCCCCATTAAGACAAACAGGAGCACGCTTACGTACCTCGACCTCTCCCATCCGCTGCGTTGTAGGAACAGAAAGAAAAATTGCAGCGATGTGGGCGCCTCGGCCGCGGCCCCACAGCGCACGCGCAAGGAGGGAGGGAAGGGGTTTTGCACAGAACACAGGATACGTCGCACACTTCTTGGCAAAACTATCCACAGATCGGCGATCATGGTCACTAATTCGCAGCCAGGTGCCCCCAAACCCAGCACTTAGAGCGCACTCGGCGCAATCTCCCGCTCAGAAACCCCCTAGTTAGAAGCACAGTACCAAACACACGTAGAAGTCCGAAGAACACAGAAGAAATGAAGCGTAGAAAGACAGTAGAAAGAATAGACAACACGATGAAGTCTCGAAGAACAAAGCGTAGAAAGTTCACAAAGAACATATATGCTCCAGGGGTTTCTTCTTGATGCGGGGACGGACGTCTCCGTCACTCCGCACACAGTCTTCCAGCTATCCAAGCCAGGGAACAGACCGACTCGCGGTCCAGCAGTGGGGAGAGAGCACGTGGAGCAATCCAGGCCACCGGAAAGTTCAAGCTCTCAACAAGAAGTGCTACATCAGGGGGGGAGGGGGCGAAACTGGCGCGACGCATCTCAGCTACCACCTCCATCGGCAACGACGTCCTCTTCAGCGACTCAGGGTACATGGAAAGGTAAAGGACAACGAAACAGCGAAAGGATCACACACACTTCACAAACATGATCAAATAGAGGCTAAACGTAAACGTTTGTGTTTCACTTTAGGCACAAACTTTTTAAGATGAGAAACGTGGGCTTTTCTAATGCCCTTACTGCCCTGAGGGAGACGAAGAAGTACAGTATTAGGGCCTAAAAAACATTTAATAATATACGGCCCTTTAAATTTAGGAAGAAATTTAGCACTTAGATGACTTGCAGCTTTAGATAAATTAAAGGATCTGCATAATACTTTATCCTCTACCGAAAAAGGACAAGGAACACGGTGCAAATTTAGGCGCGCCTGAACTTCATCTTTAGCGGTCGCCAGCCGCTTAGCCACTGCCTCACAAAGGCTCTTTCTCTCCGCATCTGAAGAGGAAGGACAAGGTGAGGGAATACCCCACACATTCAACAAGGGGTGTAAGACATGTCTACCCAGAAAGGGAACACAGGGAGGGTAGCCGGTCGAGCCATGCTCCGTGCAATTAAATCCAAGCGTAATGAACTCTAAATCATTATCCCAGAAGGTCTGGTTCTGATTATAGAAAATAGCTAAACATGATTTTAGATTCTTATTGAATCTTTCAACCTGGTTTCCCTTCGGGAAATAGGGACTCGACGTAAAGTGTTTAGTCGCCCACTTAAAACACATGTTTTTGAATTTTTCAGACGTGAAATAACGGGCGTTGTCAGTCAAAAGATGGGCCGGGGCCCCGAAAATTTTCCAGACAGAATCAGTTAACGCCTTAACTATAGTAGTAGCTTTCATATTTTTTAAGGGAAGAAGGAAAAAATTTCGTAAAAGTGTCCAAAAGGATCAAAATACACACGTTCCCGCGCTTCGAACGCACAAACGGGCCAAAAATGTCAAGATGAGCGGTTTGCCAAGGCTCTTCGGCTACTTGGCTAGAATTAGACCCAATATTTGCCTGTTGAGCTGGTTTGCATTTTTGGCAATCCTCGCACTCACGCACATACGTTGAAACATCGCGTTTCAATTCCGGCCAGGCAAACGTGACGGCT
>PNEQ01085001.1:0-24183 GCA_003012365.1 Medauroidea extradentata
TATATATATATATATATATATATATATATATATATATATATATATATATATATGTGTGTGTGTGTGTGTGTGTGTGTGTGTGTGTGTGTGTGTGTGTGTGTGTACACTCTACAACAACAGGTCGTCAAACGATAACAATTGGAACAAAAAATAACACATTGTTATCAATAATATAATTGAGAGCTAGAGGAGGAAGATTTTTCATGAGGAATTAGTTAAAGTGACCTACTTTTAACATTGTTGTTAGGGTTAAACTTTATAAACGTTTTCGTAAAAAAATCTTTCCTACCAAACCCAAAAACTACTGTTAACAGCATCTCCGATTTTACCGGTAAGTGTAAACTGTGGATATTTGAAATTACTGGCAGCCACTCCAAAATCCGTACAATGTAAGAAATATTTTCAGAGTACATATAAAATATGAATACATTTGCAATGCATTTACGTACCTGAAAGTGTTAGGACCTAGTGAATTTACATAATTACAATTCCTTTGTTGTGTAATACTAGGGCTTAATTAATTTTTATTGATTCAACTTCATCTGCATGAATCTGATAATTTGGTGAAAATAGTGTAAAATCTTTATATGAACTCTTCTGTCCATCCAAATTGTAACCTATACAGCAATGTAACTGAAATACTCCACCAAAAGCTAATTAGTTCAAGTAGTATTATTGTTATTTGGTATTAGTATGCTCATACTTCCTAGACAAATAAATATGCATTGTCAAACTTTGACAGTAATAATGAAATTTTATAATAAAGCATTCATACTACTACAGAATCTGGAAAAAGGGTCATAATTTGCGTATAAATAGTATCTACCTGTAATTTATTTATCTATTTTGGTTGTTTTACGTGTTTTCGAACAGCACAAGGCCTGATAGAGGAACACTTAGGAAAAGGGGAAGAAATTTACGAAGACCTGTTTGAGGAACCCCCTCCCATTTATAATGAAACATCCTCGAATTATAATTTTTATACTTAAAATTTACGATACATACTTGAATTAAATTTGCCATGAAAATGCAGTGTACGACTGGACCTATACCTGCACGATTGCACTGTGCACGATAAGCGAGGTTAAACTGCTCAATGCAGAGCTGGTGGCATACTTATCTCGGCACGAGGAGTGTTCAATAGCGTGCCGAAGGCTGGCGTCTTGTCGCGTGATCGCGTGACGCGGGCAGCTTCGCTTTTATCCTGACCACGCGATATCAGCCCTACTCCCACACGTTGTTGTTTTCACGACAGCGGCCTTCAAACTTCTAACTGTTTGCTACCGTTCTGCAACTACGTGCAGAGGTCATGGTTGACACTCAGACACGCCCAGTCACATTGTCTGTGTATTCGGACATCTGGCGAAATACATTTTAAAACAGAACAACATGAAGGTGTTTACATTAGTACAAAATGTATGTCTATATAACCTTTAGGATTCGTTGTCTCTAAAACGAGTTTATACGTATGTTTTAAAACTTCATTTTAAAGTTTTTAAAAATCTGAATCAATGCAAATGAATTGTCGCAGTGAAATCAAATCTAAGGAAAACTCTCCATTACTTATAATACAATTGACCTTGCGACTTAGATAAATTAAATATTTCTTAGATTGTTCCTCAGTCGGAAAACATCCTCTCATGTAGTTTGAAGAAGTAATATGAACGTAAATTTTAAAAACAATTTTTTTTATTAGATTAGCATTCAGTTTGTCGAACTCGTAACATAAATAACTTTTATTGTAAACCGTGCCATTCACTTCCCTTTATAATACTACATCTATCCTGAAAAATCTTAGCAATTTATCAGTCATAACTGACGCCTATTTTGTGAAAATTTTGTTAATTGCAATATTGCTTAAAGCCTTGTTAACTAATTGATTATTTATTTGGCATATATGAATTTTGCATTCGATGTTATCATCGTAATGGAAAATCATCCTTTATAGTTCACTGCCTGTCTCATAGAAGAATACGGTTACGGATCACATGCAAGCGCTCAATCAAATAAATTATTTTTGCCTTACCTATTTTTATTCCTACGTTCCTTAAGTACGGAATGATTTTTTGACAGGTGCGGTTTGTTTGGAAATGCAGTGTACAGTACATGTCTGACGACACTGCACGAGTTCATTGCTCAACTGTCTTGCTGGTTGTCACAATATAACAGCACATGCAGATTAAATATAAAATATAATTAATGTATTACAATTTATTAGAATTTCGAAGTAATTAAAGAATATATTAGGGACTAAATAGTTTAGTTCTCTACAGTACGCGGTATCAGAATGAATTAACATGTATTGTCGACAAATATTGACAGAGGTATATTTATCCACGGCTAACTTCAGTATCTCAGGTTATATTCTACCTCTAGCAGAAACTACTACAACACTGCAACAACAATTGTTTATTTCTTAATAATAAAAAACACATATTTTTTTATCCACAGACAAATTAACCTTACATGTTGAAATTCTTCACATCGTATCATAGTATTTAAAACTTGTAACGTGTCGAGATATTTCGATATGTAACAATATTATAAAATAATTTTCAGTTCAACAATAGGTACTCAATTTATTCGTGTACGATTTTAAATTAAAAATTAAATAAAATTGCTCTAACAGACAACGTCATAAAGCGTACTAACGAATATATAACTGACAGAAACAGTATCACACGCGGCACTTTTGTTTCTCTGTGTAAGCTTTAAATGTGGACTTCTTAGGTTTGCGACCACGTAACCGTGACACATAAAACTTAATTGAAGCTGTGCTCTGTTCTCGCCAGGGGGTTGACACTTTACGAATGGAAGACTGGTCGCACTTAATCCGAGGATTGTGTTTTAAGTCTGCGGGAAGGAAATCCCGGCTAATAAAATTTTCCGCTTCTGCTGTGTTTAATTTCTTCCAGTGAAAAGTTCAGTCGCAGGAGAAATCTAATTTACCCACGGGGAATAACCGAGGCGGGCACTTCAAATGCAAAGTATGTGCGGGGAACGTGAACAGATTTACGAGTCCTGGATGGCGGGGAAAAAACACTACATATAAATTCATAGCTTGAAATGCAACGTTGCCCTAGTGGCAAGAAAATAATGTTTACAAAGGAAGAGAAGGCGTACTCGCAAGCGGATATTCCTACTATACTTCTAGTAAGGTACTCACCCTATATTTACCATAATCGTTACGTTATTATTATTATTATTATTATTAAACCGTGGTAGTCACCTCTCTCGGAGACATCACATTCTGTATATCATCTTCTATTTTATTATCTACTTTTAATTAATTTAAATTGTACAATTATTTAATCATTGTATGAAATAATTTTTGTAACATATCGCTTACTTGTAGTATTAAGTAGTGTATTTTCGTTTATAGTTTAAAGTGCCTGTCTAATTTTCACCTAACAGACAGTTTGGCTGACACTGTAAATGTGTTTAGTAATGAAAAATATAATTATTGATATTATTTATTATTGTTTCTTACTATTGTTGTCAAAGAATAGAAGGCATTGACGCAGTGTTTGTATAAAACTGTTTTCTGTCAAAGCATGGCAGCTGTGAAATCAGAGCCCTTGTGTGCTTACAAAGGGAATCATCCCTTTAAGCGACATACCGTAAGATGTGTAATTTAACCAGACTGTAACGAGTTGGTACGACAAATTTACGCATTAAGAAGAAATAGCATTGCTCTGCAATATTGGTACGCAAATAATTGTTCATAGTTCCACATTTAATTTATAAGTTCTGAGATATTTACTTCCTTGGTACACTTTTTTCCTGTAGACGTACAAACTGTTTTACTGTAATGTATTGTGTTGTTTGTTCTTTTATATTGCATTTCTTCGTATATGTTTTTACGTGTAATAGTTTTGTATCAATATTGTTTACATCAGTGCAACTTGGCAAAGATTACCTGCTGTTAGGCACTTACATAATAATAAATTACTGTTACCATAATTATTGTGCTACATTTTAGCATCCCGTCAGGAAGCAAGAAAGCTTAAAGGCGCAGTTCACCTCAGTTGTTAACGTATTTATTAATTTTTATATTTGTACCAGACATATTTTCTTATTTTATACATAAATTGTAATTAAATCTTCCTCTTAGGAAATATTTAGTATATCTCATAGTTTTTGCGTAATGAGTCGTAAACGTCAAAATTTGGACTTTACGGTTTTAAGTACGCCACTAAACCCAACTGATATACCGAACTGAAATATCCACACTATAAAACAACGTTATAGGCTATTATTTGACGTGTATAAAAACAAAAAAATATATATTTTTTGTATTTAAAAAAGTTTTTTTGCTATCTTTTAAAATTTACATTTCAAAATTCAGCATTTTTATTAAATACAGAAGAATTTAATTTTTTGTTTTCATATGTGTCAAATAATAGCATATAACATCGTTATTCTCTGTGAATTTTTTCGGTTTGGTATGTCAGTTGGTTTTAGTGGCCTACTTAAAACCGTGAAGTCCAAATTTTAACGTTTACGACTCATTACGCAAAAAATATAAGATATACAAAAGTTTCCTAATAGAAAGATTTAATCACAATTTAAGTATAAAATAATAAAACAAATATCTGGTACAAATATAAAAATAAATAAATACGTTGAAAACTGGGGTGAATCGCGCCCTTAATAGAATGTTTCCTCTCTGTGCATATGTATGAATCAACGTGTAACTGTGATTTTGTGTGTGTGTGCGCTTGTGTGTGCTTGTGTTTGCTTGGCAGTGTTTTGCACGTATGAGTTTCCCGACAAAAGCGTTTGAATCCCTGAACCGAATTCTTCAACCTCTATTAATTTTAATTTTGGAAATACATTTCATATTTATAATTTTCGGCCACGTCATTTTATAATTTTAAAAGTATCTACTAATTGAATATTAAATTAACTATAAAGAATATAAAGAATTTCAGGAACTATATAACTGGATAATAAACTATTAATAGGGATAATGTTATGTGTATTGTTATTTGAATGTATAAAAGTTTAGCCTATCGTTATATTTCGAACATTATTTGGTGTATATATATATATATATATATATATATATATATATATATATATATATATACACATACAGTTCTTTAAGTTATGAGCCATTTTTTTTATTTCCAGCAGGGACGACGTTTTATGTAGGAGGTGTTTTATTTAAATTTTTTATCTCGAAAATACATTATAAAATATTACATATGTATGGATGTTCCATTAGAACACCAAAACTGTAGCGTTGGTAGTTAGACCATTTAAACTCTACACACTGTCTCCACTTACACCCTAAATTTACTAAATAACCGGCAACAAAATGGCGAACATCGCACTACCTTCCGTACAAAAGTTCGTTTACGAACGATTGATAAGAATTTAAAAACGAAATTTATATTGTAAATTTGGTTTCTTGTTTCATCAGAAATTGTCAAGTGCATACATTTTCGTAGCTCTCAATTAATTTCAAATCTTATTTACGTGACCGTCAGTTTCAATACATTAAATTATAACTGCAATAATGTATATCAGGTAGGGTTTGCCATTTTTAGTCACTTTACGAGGTCTCAGCCAGCTCAAAGGCTTGTAGCAGCTACACGGGACGAAGGAGGTATGAGTCGGCCAGGGCGTGTTTATGGAACCATTCCAGAATTTTCCCGTATTGATCCTGAAATATCCTGAAAACCGTATTAACTACAGCTGGCCCAAGCATCGCTTTCATTTGATGCTCCTTGCTCACTCCATTTAACCCCTCAATGGCGCATTAAAAACAAGTGGCTAAACGTTGTTCAATATCCCAATTTGATTGTATACGCCAAAATATTTCATTCGTGCCGAAGGAGAATTCTGATTTTGTTACAAATTACACCAGTTAAGAACATTTTGGCATCACACGGTAATCACGTGAACTTTAAATACTGTTATCCGAATCCTTCGTTAGAAAGCTATGTAAACTGAATATTTGTTTGTTGTGATCAAGTGTTCTAGAAATATTCACAAACTGCTCTCATAAATATGTGGATAAAACCCAGTAAAAGAGATAAAAAAATATTATTATTTTAATTACTTTCCATTTTTATTTAAAACAGAACTTGTAATGTAGTTACATTCAATTTGGATACATTCTGATCATACATTTAAAAATAATGATACCGTTGCGATAGACCAAACCTCTGTCTGCCAGGAAAACATTAAGTTTATTTTACTGCAGGAATTACTTTGACCGATCTGTAACTTTTAAGGTTCATGTACCAATAAATAAGTTTTGAAAATATTACTGTACGCTGGGGAATACTTTTCCAACAGAGGCAAAGTGCCTTTTTTTACATTATAATTTTGCTCCTTAGAATCGAATGTAATATTTTAAAATAACTGGCGAAACCTAGCATAATACATTTGTTATTTCCGAAATATTTTATGCCTGTTAAGTATAAGGTTTTCAATTAACAAATGGCATGATTGGCTAAAAATTGAGAGCAATAGGCTTGCTATATTTATGTACTATCACAGCCAAAATCTTGATTATTTAATACCACGCAAATTTATATTAATTATTAAAAATATCATGATTTCTATGTCATAATTTACGCACCTTTAATCAAACAAAGAGAAAAATATATCATCGTAATGAAGGCTTCAAAGTTTTAAACTTTTAATATGGGCTGATTGTTCCCTGTTCTTTCCGTGAGATAGCATATGACTGCTGAAGTCCACAGTTAAGATATAAATTAATAGGTTTTAAAAGGACAGCAATGCATTTAATTGCGAGTCTAGTGCGGTCGTACAACAAGCGAATCTAAAATGAATATTGAATGATGATTTAAGCTTACATAATGGCAAATTTGTCTTGCGCTGTCGTCTACTTTGATTTAATATGTAAGAGATATTTTCCAAAAATTGTCGAAGTATCTTGAAATAAAACAAAACACGCAAAATTTTTTTAAAGCATTAACACAGTTTAAGTAACTGATGATAATTTTAACATGATAAATTGTTTTTATATATTGTCGATGTCAAAGTAATTAGAGACTGTTACACAGTTACACACGGATTTACATAAGGACCATCCTAGCTTTCGCCTGGAGCGACTTCAGAAAACCATGGAACACCAATATCAGGAATTTCGGAACCATAAAAAAATTCCGGGCCCTTCCGAATACCAGACCCCGTCTTAGTTTCGCTCTGTTTTCAACAAGCTCAAACCAACTTTTTACACCGTAGCAAAACCACTGGAGACGTTCAGAAATTTGTCGACTATTAAAAAAAAATGGTTTGTAAAAATCATAACGTATGATTATTTCAAACTAAAGATCATTTTGGACATACGCCATTGCTGTAAACGGCGTGTCTCAGAAAACCAGAGAATACACACACACAAACAAAAGGACTTTGTGTGTAACTGATAAACAAAGGTAAACAGAAACAATTCCACAAGGAATTCAGTCAGTGACTAACAAGAAAATAACAAAAATGAGCACCCGTGCACCGAAAAAACAATCCAAGGAAAAATTAATAAGTAGCTCAGATTATTCCACTAAAGGAATTCCGTCAGTAGGTACAAAACAACAAACAAAAAATTATTACAACGAACAGATTGAATAGCAAGAACGACAAAAAACTGGATGTAGAAGACACAACCGAAACACAGGCACAATTTCCTACAATTGCGTATTGTTATGATTAGCAAGAGCCTCGCCTGGAGGACGGGCTAGCGACGACGGCAGTTCAATGAGGTCAGGGGTTGCACAAGACAAGGGCCTCAGCGATTCTCCCCACCGGCCCTGAAGTGTGTCAATATAACGCAATGTATCGGGGGAATCGGGGTCTGTCTCCTTCAAGCCTTCCAGCCGTCACCACCTCGCCAGGATGGTCCTGGGTCGAGACCCACGACGTGCCGCCGTCCGTCGATAGCCGACACAATCATCATCAGCCTCCGGCATCATGCTAACGGTGAGGTCTAAGGTGTATAAAGGGTCACCCATCATGTAGTAGAACAAGTAATTATTTTAAACAGTCGCTCCCCTACAACCTAAATTATGTAGTACAACCGTGTAGTATTTTGTAACTAACTTATGTAGAGTAAAGTCACCATAGTTATATGAATATATATCATTTAATCGTAACCCTCACCCTTAACTTAACCACTTAAATAGTTTCAGTATAAAGTGCTTACCTCTGGCTACAGCTACCCAACACTATAAATTATGTGTTAAACCTAGTAAAATATAAAGTTTTACAATAGTGGTGGAAGCGCCTTAAGCTCCTCATCTCTTTTAAGTGCCAAGCCACCATCCCCCAAAATTAATAAACTTAAAAAATTTAGTCAAATTATTAATTTAATTAATTTCCCCACACACCCATCCTAATGATAGAATGTTCAAATTTATTCCGTAGCTAGCTAATTTAAATAAACCTCCTTTCCCCAGTTAATTAATTACTTTGATTAATTGAATTAATTTCACCACCCACCCAACCAGTATATTTCCTTAATTATAATGTTAACATTTCTTTTGAAATCCATTAAAATTATTATAATGATAAAATATTCCATTTTAATTGCTGTTAAAACATCATTTCAACAGTTCAATCCGTATAAAAATTCTGAGATTTAATAATACAGTTATTATAGCATTTTAAAACAATTAAGGAAATGTATTGCAAACTTCCTTTTTATAGCATTTTAATGCATTTACATCTTAATTATTCATCTGTTTGTGTCGTTATTACATAATTTCAGTAAAATAGTTAATTATCACGTTCAGCATTTAATATAAAATTTAAAACAAATATTAATTTCAAAACACAGTTAATACTTCAGTAGTAATTTTCCTTTCGCTAAAGCGAGTCCTGTATTTTCTCAATGTAATGCCATTGTGCTTTTCAAGGTTATTTAATTTGTTTTCAATAGTTCAAGAAATTTAATTTCGCTGCCATACGGAAAGCAGAGTTCATGCAGTAGCTTCTTCCAGTTCGCGCGCACGCAAGCAGGGTGCGGCGGCCTAGTTACAAGGAATTCGCAACTCAGCGTACACGGCTAATAACATGAGCCGAGCGGTGAAGCGAGGCCAGGTTGACAAACTTAACTTTACGTGACCATCCCATATGTTAGAAGATTAGTTATACCTCCCCTTTACATCATTTCATTTTTCTTTCACTTTCACTAAAGAGAGATGAGGCAACACAAGTACTTAGAATGAGAGTCGTTATGTTCATTCAGAACAGTGGTCTAGGACTTAGCTAATCTTGAGGTAGCAGACGTAAAACCTCTGTTACATCAGCAGCGATGGGGAATATGACGGGTGAAAGAACTGTGAGGTAGGAACCTTAACAGTAGAGTGAGTTCTCATCATTAGGCGATCTCCTTTCTTCTCTTTTCTTCGATTTGCGCATGAGGTGTCCAAATTTGGTCTCTGCGGGTAGAGGGCCCACCCCTTATGCTCTACTGGCCGAGCTGGCAGTAGGAGCAGTTTTGGACTTTCAGCTGTGGGTCCATGATTGCGACACAGTTGATCTTTGTTACGACAAGCCTCTGATCACCTATGGTGAGCTAGAGAGCCGATTTTTCGCTTTTGTTTGTCCCGTAATTTTCTTGACTACATACTTTTCTTTATGTAACTTTCTGTTACTATTTCCTTACTCAGAATTTCAGATACGGGATAAAGTAACCAGTTAAATATCTTACGCTTTAGATATCACAGCATACTTATATAATGTTGAAAAGACGATAGTAATTTAAATAGTTCAATTTTTATAATAATACACAGTCCAGAACACAGTAGGTTAATAGAACATTTAAAATAGTACAAGCAGCATTGATATTCACATTACTTACAGTAAAATTAATAACTATAAACCACAAATACAATTATAAGTATCCCCTTCCAGATACCATAAATTATAACTCGTACACTTGGAATGATAGTCGTTATGTTAAACCCTAACTCTTCTTCAGTTCGTTTGACATAACGGGATACAGGTTTTCAGGGTCAAGTCACTCATTTCAGAGGGAATATTTTTCTTCGTTTCTCTTTTCCACTGTCGGCGAATTGCGCGTAGCGACGTGCGATTTTGGTCTCTGGGAGTATTGGTGCCCTGCCCTAGAGAGACCAACTTTGTGCCCTATTGGTGCTGTGGCTAATCAGACCATAGGGTTCGTCTATGGATGCGTTGGGAGCCCTTGTCAATATGGGGGTAGGCAAGCGACTCATTGTCTATGTCCAGGTACCTGAGTACTCTGGTCGCCCTTCTGAAATGAGTCATGAGTGCCGTTTTTTTGTGTGTCTGAGTACATTGTTTTTAGTTTCTGGTTAATTACTATACATTACTTATCTCAACCACTTTTCTTATGTATATTTTCTTATATCTGTCAGTATTTTCCCCTGATTGGTTAGGGTTATACATTTGTATAATAGTTGTGTTACAACCAGTATACTTATCACAGCGATCCATATGTTCAGTTAAAATTATTTAATACTAAAATAATAAATATTTCGGTATACGCACGCACAGTAGGTAGTATTAATAAACATATCGCAGTGATCCAGATGTTCAGTTACAATTTGATAATTAAATAATAAGTAATCCAGTATACGTACACACAGTAAGTAATATAAATATACCTATCACAATGTTCCATACGTACGGTTAAAATAAATTTAATAATAATAATATAATAAATGTTCCAGCAGGCTAACACACAGTAGGTAACTTTAATAAATTTAAACAGTAATTTATTCATTAAATAATTTTTGTAGAATATTTAACACGTGTATTTAGGGACCGCACTGTATAGTAATAATAATAATAAAAATAATTTTACGTTTCTACTCAATAGGAGCAGACCAATTTCGGACATTAAATTAGAATTTTTGTGACGTAATAAGGTGGGAGAGTTTTATATACCTAATAAATAAAATTACTAAAATTGATATGTGTATAACTGAACGAATGCCTGTAATTTTTCAAGACATAATTTCAGAAAAAAATTTAGTACATGAACTAAGACCAGTATTTTAAGTTGCAGGTCACCAGACACTACAACCAGGCCAGATCCAGATCTACGCCTGCAGAACATTGACCTATGGTCATCCGACAACAGCCGGCGAAGACAAAAGCAGAGCTGCCAACATTGACCTGAGCCAGCAACCATTACCTACTACAACATTCTGCTAGCTTCTAGCTGCTCACACCAGGTTCTCTCACTCCACGTATGCTTTCTACAGTCTCAGGTAACACCTGCAGTTCTATACTTACAAACACTTACACATCATGGTCGACCGTTACACAAAAACAATTACACACACAACACAATACAAACATGAGAAAAATTTTTCTTCGGTAATCTAACTCAAACGTATGTAAAACAGTATTAAGAACAGTTGCAGAAAAATAATATTCTACGCAAAGTATAATAGTTTGTCAAATATCAAGTATATAATGACACATTATTTATTTCATTGTAAATGATATATTGACATTCACAAGAGTGAGCTCACGAAACAAAAGTATATTTATTCAGTTAAAAAATGAAACACTTTACTTAATACTGGTACCTCAGTATTGTTTTGAAGTCAATGTAATTTTTAAAGCCATTATTAAAGTCATAAAATACCATAAAATATTCAGAAAAAAGGCCTAAAACGCGAAAAAAAGAACAAACAGCAAATAAATATCTGTTAGAAAATGTTTATAAATTTCAGTTAAAAACATTTGTAACCCGTAATTATAAAATGATGTATTTCGCTGGGAAAATGTATCATTCATATTAGAAAAATATGTATTTTAGAATCACATAAAATAAATAAAATATCGTTGGCATAAAACATACTTTATATTGAGAACAATAGAATCGGGTAGTCAAGAATGAAAAATTTTGTAACTTAGATATAAGAATACATATTTAATGTCATCACACATTGGTTAAAACAGAAAAATTATAATAGTACATAAAGTTATTTAGGGTAAAGTCAGTGTAAGTACCTTGTAATCCTATTCCTTGATTGAAATTTAGGAGGAATGGTGCACCATTTATTTCTCTTAGACAGATTTTTACACATTTATTACAGTAATAATTTAATACACTCCTAAATTTCAAACTATTCCGTCTCAATGCACACCCTAAAACCTTATCATGGCCATTAGATATAGTTCATACACCGATCTGTAAATTTAGAAAGTAGTAAACTGAGATAACCTTGTTACATTTTGTCAGCAACATTTTAATACTCTTTGTGCGAGGGGAGCGTAAAATGTATTCAAATTTTTCTTAAATATTTTAACGTAAATTGTATGCAACTAAATTTAAATTTTCTGTTAACTAAACTAAATGTTACTAGGCAAACTAGTTAGACCCACCAATCCGTGAACATTCAGAACAGTTACCGTCAAGAAAAGGCTGCGCGTATATCGTGAAACCTACACTCGTAGTAGTCTGCCGCGTTCGCGAAAGAAGATATGCACGTCATAGCTATAACCCAAGGCCACTCATCAAACCTTCACCTTCAGCAGTACAGCAAAGCTCGGCGCTGACCGAATGCAAACAGCAGAATTGCAAGAGACGAAGGCAGATCCTTTACCTTTAGCTGTCCGTCTGCCATAGTTTTTCCTTCACTATAATTTTTCCTTTCCGTCTGAAGAAGCAACCATATTCCATATCCTACTGCCACAATACTGCCAGAGCACATACTGAACCATATACAGGATGGTTGCTATCTCAAGATCCTACCAACCCTTATAATACGGGGACGTATCATTTTGGAAACATTGGGGGTAGTGTTATGATTAGCAAGAGCCTCGCCTGGAGGACGGGCTTACGACGACGACAGAGCAATCAGGTCGGTTGTTGTACAAGACAAGAGCCTCAGCGATTCTCCCCACCTGCACTGAAGTGTGACAATATAACGCAATGTATCGGGGGAATCGTGTTCTGTCTTCTTCAAGCCTTCCAGCCGTCACCACCTCGCCAGGATGGTCCTGGGTCGAGACCCACGACGTGCCGCCGTCCGTCGATAGCCGACAATATCATCATCAGCCTCCGGCATCATGCTAACTGTAAGGTCTAAGGTGTCGAAAGGGTCACCCATCATAGCGTAGAACAAGTAATTATTTAAACAGCCGCTCCCTTCCAACCTAAATTATGTAGTACAATCGTGTAGTATTTTGTAACTAATTTATGTAGAGTAACGTCACCATAATTATATTAATATATATCATTTAATCGTAACCCTCACCCTTAACTTAAACACTTAAATAGTTTCAGTATAAAGTGCTTAGCTCTGGCTACAGCAACCCAACACTATAAATTATGTGTAAAACCTAGTAAAATATAAAGTTCACAACAGTATGTACAAAATACTTCTACATTTTATAACTTGTCATTGCAAGAATCGTTCAAAAGTAACACATTATTTCAGTGCAACATTTTATAACTTGTCCTCATTGCAAGAATCGTTCAAACGTAACAAATTATTTCAGTGCAACATTTTCTCAGCAAATCTCATAACAAAGGTTTCTTTTTCTTTTTTTTTTTTGTGACCTTAAGTATTTTTGTTTACATGATGAGTAAGTTTAACATTTTCACTCCGTAGGAATTTACAAACAAAAATATTATTATAATTGGTTTTCAGATATTAAGCCAATTGTTTAAATGCCGTCATTTTGCTTCCTGTGTATAACAGTTGCATGTTTGCCATATAAACACTGTTAACGAATTAATTTTCGTCTCTCGTATATATATTTGTTTTATACCTATGTATCCTCAGAGAAAACAGTGCGGTAAAAATATCCGTAAATATTTTCATGCGGTTAAATATGGATGAAGTAATATTTAGAAGTGTATATGTCAGATACATAAAATTCAGTTCCCAAGCGGATTTTCTGTACAGCAAAATATTGTTTCAAACGTGAAATTGAATATATTTTTTAACAACCTACTTTTCTCGCATAAGTAAACATGTGTGTAAGGTTCAAGTTTTCCTTGTGTTATTACATTATTACTGTCACGTAATCAACTATGTGCTGCCATTCGAATCAAATTACCGTTTTGAATACTTCCATCGCGTGATATTAAGCTTTCAAATATAATTTGTAGCTTTACCTAGGCACATTTACAGTTACCATTCTTCTATGTTTAAAGGAAATACAATCGCGTAACGTCCACCGCAATTTTCATGCTGAGCTTCCATTAACCTTTAAGATTTGAAGTAATTTTTCTTGTATAATGTGATCGTATAACTGCCAACCAATGCATTCAACAATAACGTACAGTATTAGCAAACATTACAGATTTCTTTTATACAAACTAAAGTTGTGAATGTTATGTAAATTGCGTACAATATAGTGTAGTTTTTGTTAAGTTGATTGTGCGAAATCTCAGAACAAATGATGGTCTCTGAAGTGAAACTATTTCGGTGTGGTTCAATATACCAGAATATATTAATTAATTTAAGTAAATTTGTTAAATATATTTTCTGTTAGATAATCACTTGGACCTAGGTTTCTGAATTATGCAGCGTTACAATGCTAAGTATAAATTTAAGTATTTTACCAGTTATGGACTGTCACCAATATGCTTATGGACTGTCATCAATATGCAGATGAACCCAGTTGTTTGTTGAATCATCTGTAAAAGATGTAAGTGAAACTGTATCTAAAATCAATGCTGACCTCGCAGAGCTAAACAGTTGGTGTCAACATAGCAGACTTAAGCTAAATCCCCCAAAAAGTAGTTACATGGTATTCGGCACGCCAAGAATATTAAGTAAGGTATTAGAATTTCCCTGCATTGAAATAAACAAAACTGGTATCCCTAGAGTCCAGCAGTATCGCAACCTAGGCATTGTATTGGATGAAAACTTGACATGGGCCAAACAAACTTCTAAATGCTTGCAAACATCTTATTTCCGACTCAAACATTTACATAAATTTAAACCTCTGTTACCAGAACACCTTAAAATTAAAGTATCTGACCAACTAGTACTCGCTCCCTTCAATTATTGCGCAGGATTACGCGTTAGTTTAGATAAATCACAAAAAGATAGGATACAGAAGTTGCAGAATTATTGTTTACGATACATATTTAATCTGAAGAAAAGAGGTCCCATTAACCCAACATTAAAAATCTCTAAGTGGCTCACGATGCACAATAGAAGTAAAATACATTTTATTACGCAATTTAAAAAAATCATGATCAATCACTCACCCAGTTACTTACATTCGAAACTAATTATCGGTTCAACTATACACACATATAGTACTAGAAATAAAAATAATGCAGAAATCCCCAAACATACGAAAGCTGTTTTCCAAAAATATTTTAATTATTTAGCAAGTCGCTACTGGAGCGAACTGCCAGAGCCTTTAAAGCAAACTTAGTCGCTAAGCAGCTTTAAAAGAAACTGCTGGGCTGCCTTGATGGCGGAAAAAAAAATTTTAATTGATCAAAATTAATTGAAACTGTAAACACATTGTTATGGTAAAATGTACTATCAAAAAAAATGTTTTTAATGTGAAATTTATTATGAAATGTACCAAGTTTTTTTTGTAACTTTAAGTATTTACCATCATTATTGTATTTAATCGCTATATTTACTATAAATTAAGTTTTAAGTTTTCCTCAACATTATTGTTTAAAACACTGCAAGTTGTAAACCGGCCAAGTGCTGAACCTCGATGTGTATAAACTTAGTAAAATAAAAAAATAAAAATTAAATAAACCTTGAAAATAAAATTATTCTGTTAAATTTTAAACTTTTGCTGTGACCCGCTTTTTCAATATGCTTGAAAAGTTACACTTCTATCCGTAATTGCTAATATGTATGTGTGTGCATATTATATATATATATATATATATGTGTGTGTGTGTGTATGTGTGTATGAAATTGAAACATTGTATCGTATGATTATTATTTATTTAACAGTGCAGTATTTCTGCAAGTTTTATTTTTTTACACGTCAGTGTGGCAGTTCGCAACTAATCTTTGTTCCCAAGAATTTCGTAATTTGTATCAATTGGCGTAAAAGAAAATATTTCATTTCGTAGGTCGCAATGTAAATTCGCAAATAGGCTGTAACCAAAGGACCGGCCGTTGACTGAAACATGAATTTTTCGCCACGTACTCACTTGAATATAATTGCCCATTTCCAATTTTTAAAAAATCTGTAATTAATTTTGCAGATTTTTACTGAAGCAAAAAATATTTCTATTCAACTTTCCAAATGGTAAATAAAGAATTATTGAAATATCTTAACGTATTAGATAATTTAATAATCATTAGTGAAGAAGGTGTCAATGAATGTGCTGCAGTAAAATTGAAGTTTAATGAATTGCAAGTAACAATTATATATTTATATAGGCCTCCCAGTGGTAGCTTAAAAATTTTCTTTGAAAAGTTTTTCTCACATAACATGTGTTTTTAAAAATAACTTTAAAGAAAGGGTAATTGTTTGTGGTGACTTAAACATAGATTTTAATACTAACACAAAAGAAAAATTACATCTAGTTGAAATAATGAAAATGTTTAATATTCAAAATAATATTAATGTTAGTACCCGCTGTACTTATGATACAAAAACAACAATAGATTATGTGCTTAGTAGCTCAAATCTATATGTAGAAGGATATGTACTTGACCCGGGTCTATCAGATCATCGTGCACTATTCTGTAAAGTTGGACTGTGTTACACTCTTCAAGGTAACGAAAAAATTACTAAACTGGTTAGGAATTTAAAAAAGAATATTATCAGTAATTTAACTATAAGTTGTCTGTAGAACCCTGGTTGAATACAGATGAATCACATGACGTTAATTCTAATTTTAACAATTTTATAAACAAGTTCCTACTGTACTTTGAGGAATCTTTTCCCACATACATGAAAACATTTGCAGGAAATCGTATAGGCCTACATAAAAAGAATATACCCGAATGGATAACTACAGATATAATAGTTTGAAGCAAAAAATTAAAAGAGCTTTATAAAATTTATAAGCAAACAGTAGATCCACACATTCATGAATATTATTAAATTTGCAAGAAACAACACTGCAAAGCTGTTAAATTGGCAAAAAAATAATATAATAATAAAAAAATTTAGCAAAATGTGAATAACCCAAGAGGAATGTGGAAATTCAATTATAAACAAATGGGAAGGGACATTACAAAAAAATCCACATAAAATTACTAAAGTAAATAACGGGAAAGTTATTGAAACAGAAACTGAAGTAGCAAATTATTTTAATGAGTGTTTTGTAAATATAAGCAAGAATCAAAACATAACTTATGATACAAAAATAACACCAATAAGTAAGAACTCTAATCATAGCAAATTACAGGTCACACCATCTAAGTTTGTACTATCTCCAACAGATTGCAAAGAGATTAAATATATAATTATTAAACTAAAAAATAAAAAGTCCTCTGATGTATATGGCCTCACTAATATGATCATAAAATCAAGTCTAAATTATATAGTTAAACCTCTCACCTTTATGATAAACCAGTCTTTTAAGCATAGTAGTTGTTTCCCTGAAAGGTTGAAATTAGCAAAAATCTTACTGAATATAAGAAAGGTAATAAACAATTAATTGGAAACTATAGACCAATCAGACTTTTACCAGTCTTTTCAAAAATTTATGAAATAGATTAATAAAATATTTAGAAGACAACAGTTTGTTATGTACAGAACAAAGTGGATTTCGAAAGCAAAAGTCTACCATGACTGCTATATTTCAGTTAACAAAAACTATATTAGAAGCTCTAGATAAAGGAGAAAATGCATATGGCATATTCTGTGATTTAACCAAAGCGTTTGATATGGTAAATCTTGAAGTATTGTTAAGTAAATTGGAATAACTTGGAATAAGAGGAAAATATTACAAATTCTTGCAATCATATCTGACAAACCGAAAACAGAGAGTGGATATCAATGATGAGAAAGGCGGCATTTTTTCATCAAGTTAGAAGACAATTAGCACCGGAGTACCACAGGGGAGCATTTTAGGACCACTGTTGTTTTTAATTTAAATGAATGATTTACCTTCCATAATAGATGATAGTCAGTTAACACTCTTAATAGATGATACAAGTATTATTGTAAGTGATAAAAATAAGGATAATTTGAAAGTAAAAAGTAAAACTTTGTTAACAACACTTGATAATTGGTTTCAGTTAAATAATATTTTATTAAATATATCAAAAACTCAATTTATTTCCTTCAGTAAAAATAATAAATGCTGTCTTCCCATACTTAGTATGTATAAAAATAATAATGTTATTGAAGCTCACATTATAAAATTCTTAGGGTTACATATAGACAAGAAGTTATAATGGATTCAACACATCAATAACATAGCGACCAAGCTAGCATCAATATGCTTTCTACTAAGGGCATTGCAAGAACTGGTTAATGCAAATACCCTAAGAATGGCATATCAAGCTTTTTTTTTTTTTCATTATACAATGAAATACGGAATAGAGTTTTGAGGAAACCAAAAAGAAAGTAAAAGAATTATTATCTTACAAAAAAAGGCACTTAGCATAATAGCCAAGGCTAAAAGATCTTCATCGTGTCGAAAGTTGTTTGAAATGTATAAGATTAAAACTTTTTATAACGTGTATATTATAAACATTTTGAAATTGGTCAAACAAAATCAAAATTATTGTAAGATAAATAGTGAAATTCATCAATATTCAACAAGAAGTTCTCATAAACTCAGACATATACAGCATGGTAGCTCTGTATACTCAAGGGGCATGTACAACATAGGTTTACACTTCTTTAATAACTTACCAAAATATATAACCAATCAAAATAGCAATCAGTTTACAAAATCTACTCAATTACTTTTTAAATCACAATGTTTTTATAACTTACAAGAAGTTGATGCCTATCTTGCAAATGTACAGGTAAGAATATTTATTATACTCATGTCTAAATACAATTTAAGAATACTATATCATTTTTAGATTTTATACTTATGATTTTCAAGATGTAATTTTAATTGTGGATGTACCAGCACTGTATTGTACCGTGGTTTATTGTATACACTTTATAATTAGTACCGTAACTATTGTTTGCTAATTGTGCTGGGAGGCCTACTTATATGTGTATGTATAGTGCGTTTGTTAATTTGTGTTTAACGCATAGCTGCTGGTAGTATGACTATGGCGGTTTTGGGACAGGAGCCGGTGTGAGGATTTCTGCCGAGTGAGGATTTGACCGCCATGTTGTGACGTCACGCCCACGCCGTCATGTTAGATGACCTTGACCTTTAACCGTGACCTTGACCTTTAACCATGACCTTGACCTTTAACCTTGACCTTGAAAGTCAAATTACCAAAATTTACAAAAAATTTAAAATTTTCAAAAAAATTTCAAAATTCCGAACAAATTCCGAAAAATCACGAAAAAAATATTACCTCTTTGTCGTTGCATTGTTGAATATTTACAGTTTTCAACAATCATAATATAATAATAAGCAGCAGTAGTATGATTATGGCGGTTCTGGGACAGGAGCCGGTGTGAGGATTTCTGCCGAGTGAGGATTTGACCACCATGTTGTGACGTAACGTCCCCGGCCGCCATGTTGGATGACCTTGACATTTAACCATGACCTTGACCTTGACATTTAACTGTGACCTTGACCTTTAACCTTTGCCTTGAGTGTAAAATTACCAAAATTTTCCAAAATTTCAAAATAATTTTAAAATTTTCAAAAAAATTTCAAAATTCCGAAAAAATTCCGAAAAATCACGAAAAAAATATTACCTCTATCTTGTTTCCGGACGCCATCTTGTTTCCGGCCGCCATCTTGGTGTTTCTTCAAAAAAATTCAATTTCGCATTCCATTATAACCCCGCACGTATTTAATAAATAAATTTTTAAAAAAATAAACTTTTTAATAAAATTACTTTTAATAAAATTCTTTTTAGTAAAAAACTATTTAATAAAAAAAACTTTTTATATAAAAATTATTTAATTAAATCAACTACCGACACGTCTTACCCGGACGAGCTCCATCGACACACTGACGCCCCCCACCACTTTTTACATGTATATATTAACTTATTCCCCCTCCCCCCACCTCTACCCATTCCTTTATTTTAATTGGCTGTTAGTCACGTGATAATTTCCCCCCTCCTACTTTCCCCTCTCACTGACATTCATGTTATTTCCCGCCCAAGCTACTACCCCCCAACCACCCCTCTCTGCCATCTTTACCTTCACTTTCTTACACATCGCCTAAACATTATTTCCTTTATAATTCTCACTACACAGCATGTCACCACTGTCTTCACATAGCAGCTAGATGACCGTAAGTAGTAACAACCATCAATTGAGACTATTTATTGATCTTCAATCTTAAAAGTATCGGTTTTTTAACATTGTAACTATAATATCAAAAACTTTATTTGAATACAATTAATGAATACTACTTAAACATTATGTATTTCTTAGCTATATCCGATCAATTCCCAATAAAATCAATCAATTATTAAAAAAATGTTTGATAAATATTTTTATTATACCTACAAAGACTTTATTTCCTACAGAACTTCATCGTCTACACTCACACTCCTACCTAATTCGTTTTGAAAATAACATTTTTTTCAGGACAGTTACATATGCAAGACTCTTCGACTACTTTCAAACATGGTGTACACCACCCCATCGAAGAAACTGACGTACAATTTCATATTCATACTACTTATGCTAATCACACCGCCCTACGCCCTCGCACCTACCATCGAATACACCCTCACAACTCTACCTTCACTCTCCAACAGTCCTGTCAGAATCTGTCCGAACTGATCATTACACTCTTCTGCAGTACATATACGCGCGTATGACATTGTCTCTGCATAGCGAACAGTTTCATATACACGACATCACGCAGCTATGCAAATAGCATAATAAAATCTCGTAAAACTGGCCTTCTTCTTTACCAGAACAGCTACTCCAGTTTCATATATTACTATTTTTATTCTATCTTTACTTTGTACACGAAAAAAGTATTTAAATCGTAATATTTATTCTCGTCAAACACCCATGTTAATTAAAAAACTATTTCTTCCCCAGTCATTTCATTTTATTTACATATAATATATAATCAACTACTCTTAAACCAAACACCACATACCTTGGAAATATATTTAGTCTTCACTTTAATAAAACTATCACAGTCAAGTCCATGTATTGCTTGATTAAGCATCAAAAAACCTTAGTTTATTGCGCTCATCAAATTCGTGTCGACACAATGCAAACTAAGGCCTCGTACAGAAGCTTCATCCATGCTTCGTTGACCCAGTCTCATATATTGCCAGTTTTGTCAAGGAAGTCCAATGCGCCGACATAGTCATTGTCATGTAGGTAGCTATCACTGGCGAAGATATCGCCATCAGAGGTAAAGCTACCGCAGTGCTAGTCGAAGATGTTCAACACGAGCTCACATCACGTCATAACTTATTCACTGACGTAGATAAAATTCTGCTTCACTGCTACCAGTCCCACTAGTTGCAGGAAATATCGAATACATACAGTTCTACATTTTTTCCGAAGTGAGTTCTGGTCAAAAGTAAGTTACGTCGCATATAACCTGACACAAACATCTCTTATTCATACAATTTAATGAATATCATACAGTGGTACGTGCTTCGTCTTGTCCGCTTTCCTACAATTTGTGTCTTAATACGGTACCGGTTTAGTGTAATAGCACTCCAACCATACATTTTATTTCTTAACTCAGTGATTTTCCAACTTTTTTCAAGGTTATCGAATCGAATATCCTTTCATACTATGATGTAATGTATGTTTGTCCTTGCTGATTTCATTTCAATATATGTCTTCAGACTACCTCATAAAGCCAAACACATGAGTACAATTACATTTTTATTATAAATATCCGTACAACCGTAGATGCTTTAGCTTCTCAACTTTGATCATGTTCGTCGTAATCATCTCGTCATATTCTTAATTGACTGATAGACGTATTAATACTCCTGAACTCGCGCCCGCACTTTTAACACCCATAAACCAAACAGTCCTTATTCATACATGTTTTTCGTCTGATACCACCTACCCTACCATGGCAACATGTACTGTTAATCATGTCACAGATTCAACAAGGGTATCTTGAAGTCATTGACAAATATTCCAGGCTGTTCAGATACGAAACAGAAGTTAATGAAGGCTTCACCATTAACACATCATTCGTAGTAGGTACAATTTTCTCCTAAGTTCATTCCATCGTCGAATCTTGTTGCTTTCCAGGGAGAATATCATGGCATGTACTTATATGCTATACGTGCATACAGTCTACAGCTCTGACATCAATATGCTGTACGACACTGGTTTGTATTACATTTACTTATTCCTAGTTTCCATACAGCGTATCAACACGCAAATGTCTTGTAGCACTGGTGTCTAGAAGGTGTTGACGTCGATTCTCACAAAGTTAAACACGTAACGGTTACAATTTCATAAATGATGACTTATAGCTACAGAGAAGAGACCTTATCGAATACTAACCCCTCTAACCCTTATACCGTTTCTAGTTGTTGCTTTGTCCAATCAAGATATCCTTGTTGCACTTGACATATGCAAGTGATTTAAAAATAAAATATCTCTTGTTACATTCACAACTAAATACACTTGACATACGCAACTGTCCCGGTAGCTCAGTAAGGAATTTGACCTAATGGTCCTGGGTTCGAACCCCTGCCCGGACTATATTATTTTCTCATCTTCGTCCAACCAGTAGTCTTTTTTTACCAGACAAAAAAAAAAGGGGAAACACTCTCATGAAATGAATGCACTTAAGTAGTCTATATATACATACTTGTTAGCATATGCATAAATATGTATGCATAAATATGCTTGCATAAATACACATAAATATGCATGCATAAATATACATAAATATGCATGCATAAATAGGGCCACGATTTTGTCGCGAAAAGATTTTTGCCCCACTTTGTATTTTGATGCTTAATCAAGCAATACATGGACTTGACTGTGATAGTTTTAAAGTGAAGACTAAATGTATTTCCAAGGTATGTGGTGTTTGTTTTACAAGTAGTTGATTATATATTATATGTAAATAAAATGAAATGACTGGGGGAGAAATAGTTTTTTAATTAACATGGGTGTTTGACGAGAATAAATATTACGATTTAAATACTTTTATCGTGTACAAAGTAAAGATAGAATAAAAATAGTAATATATGAAACTGGAGTAGCTGTTCTGGTAAAGAAGAAGGCCAGTGATACGAGATTTTATGATGCTATTTGCATAGCTGTGTGATGTCGTGTATATGAAACTGTTCGCTATGCAGAGACAATGTCATACGCGCGTATATGTACTGTAGAAGAGTGTTATGATCAGTTCGGACAGGTTCTGACAGGACTGTTGGAGAGTGAAGGTAGAGTTGTGAGGGGGTATTCGATGGTAGGTGCGAGGGCGTAGGGCGGTGTGATTAGCATAAGTAGTATGAATATGAAATTGTACGTCAGTTTCTTCGATGGGGTGGTGTACACCATGTTTGAAAGTAGTCGAAGAGTCTTGCATATGTAACTGTCCTGAAAAAATATGTTATTTTCAAAATGAATTAGGTAGGAGTGTGAGTGTAGACGATGAAGTTCTGTAGGAAATAAAGTCTTTGTAGGTATAATAAAGATATTTATCAAACATTTTTTTAATAATTGATTGATTTTATTGGGAATTGATCGGATATAGCTAAGAAATACGTAATGTTTAAGTAGTATTCATTAATTGTATTCAAATAAAGTTTTTGATATTATAGTTACAATGTTAAAAAACCGATAATTTTATGATTGAAGATCAATACATAGTCTCAATCGATGGTTGTTACTACTTACAGTCATCTAGCTGCTATGTGAAGACACTGGTGACATGCTGCGTAGTGAGAATTATAAAGGAAATAATGTTTAGTCGATGTGTAAGAAAGTGAAGGTAAAGATGGGAGAGAGGGGTGGTTGGGGGGTAGTAGCTTGGGCGGGAAATAACATGAATGTCAGTGAGAGGGGAAAGTAGGAGGGGGGAAATTCATCACGTGACTAACAGCCAATTAAAATAAAGGAATGGGTAGAGGTGGGGGGAGGGGGAATAAGTTAATATATACATGTAAAAAGTGGTGGGGGGCGTCAGTGTGTCGATGGAGCTCG